>JABXNX010000136.1:0-37306 GCA_014843695.1 Archivesica marissinica | reverse complement strand
AACAAGTAGGCGACACGTGTCACAAGTAGGCGACACATGTAGCAAGTAGGCGACACATGTAACAAGTCGGAGACACATGTAACAAGTCGGAGACACATGTATCAAGTCGGAGACACATGTAGCAAGTCGGCGACACATGTAACAAGTCGGAGACACACGTAACAAGTAGGCGACACATGTAACAAATCGGAGACACATGTAACAATTAGGCGACACATGTAACAATTAGGCGACACATGTAACAAGTCGGAGACACATGTAACAATTACGCGACACATGTAACAATTAGGCGATACATGTAACAAGTCGGAGACACATGTAACAAGTCGTCGACACATGTAACAAGTCGGCGACACATGTAACAAGTCGGCGATACATGTAACAATTAGGCGACACATGTAACAAGTCGGAGACACATGTAACAAGACGGATACACATGTAACAAGACGGATACATATGTAACAAGTTGGAGACATATGTAACAAGTAGGCGACACAGGTAACAAGTCGGAGACACATGTAGCAAGTCGGCGATACATGTAACAAGTCGACGACACATGTAGCAAGTCGGAGACACATGTAACAAGTTGGAGACATATGTAACAAGTTGGAGACATATGTAACAAGTAGGCGACACATGTAGCCATCGGAGACATATGTAACAAGTCGGCGACACATGTAACAAGTCGGAGACACATGTAACAAGCCGGCGACACATGTAACAAATAGGCTACATATGTAACAAGTCGGCGACACATGTAACAAGTCGGAGACACATGAAACAAGCCGGCGACCCATGTAACAAGTAGGCGACACGTGTCACAAGTAGGCGACACATGTAGCAAGTAGGCGACACATGTAACAAGTCGGAGACACATGTAACAAGTCGGAGACACATGTATCAAGTCGGAGACACATGTAGCAAGTCGGCGACACATGTAACAAGTCGGAGACACACGTAACAAGTAGGCGACACATGTAACAAATCGGAGACACATGTAACAATTAGGCGACACATGTAACAATTAGGCGACACATGTAACAAGTCGGAGAAACATGTAACAATTACGCGACACATGTAGCAAGTAGGCGACACGTGTAACAAGTAGACGACACGTGTATCAAGTAGGGACACGTGTAACAAGTAGGCGACACGTGTAACAAGTAGGCGACACGTGTAACAAGTAGGCGACACATGTAACAAGTAGGCGACACGTGTAACAAGTAGGCGATGAATGTAACAAGTCGGCGATACATGTAACAAGTCGGCGATGCATGTAACAAGTAGTCGGCGATACATGTAACAATACGGCGACACATGTAACAAGCCGGTGACACATGTAACAATTCGGCGACACATGTAACAAGTAGGCGATGCATGTAACAAGTCGGAGACAAATGTAACAATTAGGCGACACATGTAACAAGTAGGCGACACATGTAACAAGTAGGCGACACATGTAACAGGTAGGCGACACATGTAACAAGTAGGCGACACATGTAACAAGTCGGAGACACATGTAACAAGTCGGCCACACATGTAACAAGTCGGAGACACACGTAACAAGTAGTCGACACTTGTAAAAATTCGGCGACAAATGTAACAAGTCAGAGACACATGTAGCAACCCGGTGATACATGTAACAAGTAGGCGACACATGTAACAAGTCGTAGACACATGTAACAAGTCGGCGATGCATGTAACAAGCCGGCGACACATGTAACAAGTAGGCGATGCATGTAACAAGTCGGAGACACACGTAACAAGTCGGCGATGCATGTAACAAGTCGAAGACACATGTAGCAAGCCCGCGATACATGTAACAAGTAGGCGACACATGTATCAAGTCGGAGACACATGTAACAAGTCGGCGATGCATATAACAGGTCTGCGATACATGTAATACGTCGGAGACACATGTAACAAGTCGGCGACACATGTAACAAGCCGGCAATGCATGTAACAAGCCGGCGACACATGTAACAAGCCGGCGATGCATGTAACAAGCCGGAGACTCATGTAACAAGTAGGCGACACGTGTAACAAGTAGACGACACTTGTAACAAGTAGGCGACATATGTAACAAGTCGGAGACACATGTAGCAAGTCGGGGACACATGTAACAAGTCGGAGACACATGTAACAAGTCGTAGAAACACGTAACAAGTAGGCGACACATGTAACAAGTCGGCAACACATGTTACAAGTCGGAAACACATGTAGCAAGCCGGAGACACATGTAATAATTAGGCGACACATGTATCAAGTCGGAGACACATGTAACAATTAAGCGACAAATGTAACAAATCGGAGACACACGTAACAAGTCGGAGACACATGTAACAAATCGGAGACACATGTAACAAGTCGGAGACACATGTAATAATTAGGCGACACATGTAACAAGTCGGAGACACATGTAACAATTAGGCGACACATGTAACAAGTCGGAGACACATGTAATAATTAAGCGACACATGTAACGAATCGGAGACACACGTAACAAGTCGGCGATGCATGTAACAAGTAGGCGACACATGTAACAAGTAGGCGACATATGTAACAATTAGGCGACACATGTAACAATTAGGAGACACATGTAACAATTACGCGACACATGTAACAAGTCGGAGACACATGTAATAATTAGGCGACACATGTAACAAGTCGGAGACACATGTAACAAGTAGGCGACACATGTAACAAGTCGGCGACACATGTAACAAATCGGAGACACATGCAACAATTAGGCGACACATGTAAAACTTAGGCGACACATGTAAAAATTAGGCGACACATGTAACAATTAGGCGACACATGTAACAATTAGGCGACACATTTAAAAATTAGGCGATACATGTAACAAGTCGGAGACACATGTAACAAGTCGGCGACACATGTAACAAGTCGGCGACACATGTAACAAGTCGGCGACACATGTAACAATTAGGCGACACATGTAACAAGTCGGCGATACATGTAACAAGTCGGCGACACATGTAACAATTAGGCGACACATGTAACAAGTCGGAGACACATGTAACAAGACGGATACATATGTAACAAGTGGACGACACATGTAGCATATCGGAGACACATGTAACAAGTCGGATCCACATGTAACAATTTGGAGACATATGTAACAAGCTGGAGACATATGTAACAAGTAGGCGACACATGTAGCCATCGGAGACATATGTAACAAGTCGGAGACACATGTAACAAGTCGGCGACACATGTAACAAGTCGGAGACACATGTAACAAGCCGGCGACACATGTAACAAATAGGCTACACATGTAACAAGTCGGAGACACATGTAACAATTAGGCGACACATGTAACAAGTCGGCGACACATGTAATAAGTCGGAGACACATGTAGCAAGCCGGCGATACATTTAACAAGTAGGCGACACATGTAACAAGTCGGAGACACATGTAACAATTAGGCGACACATGTAACAAGTCGGAGACACATGTACGAAGTCGGCGATACATGTAATAAGACGGAGACACATGTAACAAGTCGGCGACACATGAAACAAGCCGGAGACACATGTAACAAGTAGGCGACACTTGTAACAAGTAGGCGACACATGTAACAATTAGGCGACACATGTAACAAGTCGGAGACACATGTAACAAGTAGGCGACAAATGTAACAATTAGGCGACACATGTATCAATTAGGCGACACATGTAACAAGTCGGAGACACATGTAACAAGTCGGAGACACATGTAACAAGTAGGAGACACATGTAATAAGTCGGCGACACATGTAACAAGTCGGAGACACATGTAGCAAGACGGCGATACATGCAACAAGTAGGCGACACATGTACCAAGTCGGCGACACATGTAACAAGCCGGCGATACATGTAACAAGTAGGCGACACATGTAACAAATAGGCTACACATGTAACAAGTCGGCGACACATGTAACAAGTCGGCGATGCATGTAACAGGTCGGCGATACATGTAATACGTCGGAGACACATGTAACAAGTCGGCGATACGTGTAACAAGTCGGCGATACATGTAACAAGTCGGCGATGCATGTAACAAGTTGTAGACACATGTTACAAGTAGGCGATGCATGTAACAAGTCGGCGACACATGTAACAAGTCGGAGACACATGTACCAAGTCGGAGACACATGTAACAAATCGGAGACACACGTAACAAGTCGGCGACACATGTAACAATTCGGAGACACATGTACCAAGTCGACGATACATGTAATAAGTCGGAAACACATGTAACAAGTCGGCGACACATGTAATAAGCCGGAGACACATGTAACAAGTAGGCGACACGTGTAACAAGTAGGCGACACATGTAACAAGTAGGCGACACATGTAACAAGTCGGAGACACATGTAGCAAGTCAGCGACACATGTAACAAGTCGGATACACACGTAACAAGTAAGCGACACTTGTAACAAGTCGGCGACACATGTAACAAGTCGGACACACATGTAGCAACCCGGTGATACATGTAACAAGTAGGCGACACATGTAACAAGTCGGAGACACATGTAACAAGTCGGCGATGCATGTAACAAGCCGGCGACACATGTAACAAGTCGGCGATGCATGTAACAAGTCGGCGATGCATGTAACAAGCCGGCGACACATGTAACAAGTCGGCGATGCATGTTATAAGCCGGCGATACATGTAACAATTAGGCGACATAGGTAACAAGTAGGCGATGCATGTAACAAATCGGAGACACACGTAACAAGTCGGCGATGTATGTAACAAGTCAGAGACATATGTAGCAAGCCCGCGACACATGTAACAAGTAGGCGACACATGTATCAAGTCGGAGACACATGTAACAAGTCGGCGATGCATGTAACAGGTCGGCGATACATGTAATACGTCGGAGACACATGTAACAAGTCGGCGACACATGTAACAAGCCGGAGACAAATGTAAAAAGTAGGCGTCACATGTAACAATTAGGCGACACATGTAACAAGACGGAGACACATGTAACAAGTCGGAGACACATGTACCAATTCGGCGATACATGTAATAAGTCGGAGACACATGTAACAAGTCGGCGACACATGTAACAAGCCGGAGACACGTGTAACAAGTAGGCGACACATGTAACAAGTAGGCGACACATGTAATAAGTCGGAGACACATGTAGCAAGTCGGAGACACACGTAACAAGTAGGCGACTCATGTAACAAGTCGGAGACATATGTAGCAAGTCGGAGACACATGTAGCAAGTCGGAGACACATGTAACAAGTCGGGGACACATGTAACAAGTCGTAGACACACGTAACAAGTAGGCGACACATGTAACAAGTCGGCGACACATGTAACAAGTCGGAAACACATGTAGCAACCCGATGATACATGTAACAAATAGGCGACACATGTAACAAGTCGGTGACACATGTAACAAGTCGGCGATGCATGTAACAAGCCGGCGACACATGTAACAATTAGGCGACACATGTAATAATTTGGAGACACATGTAACAATTAGGCGACACATGTAACAAGTCGGAGACACATGTAATAATTAGGCGACACATGTAACAAGTCGGCGACACATGTAACAATTAGGCGACACATGTAACAATTTGGAGACACATGTAACAATTAGGCGACACATGTAACAAGTCGGAGACACATGTAATAATTAGGCGACACTTGTAACAAGTCGGCGACACATGTAACAATTAGGCGACACATGTAACAAGTCGGCGACACATGTAACAATTAGGCGACACATGTAACAATTTGGAGACACATGTAACAATTAGGCGACACATGTAACAAGTCGGAGTCACATGTAATAATTAGGCGACACATGTAAAAAGTCGGAGACACATGTAACAAGTAGGCGACACATGTAACAAGTCGGCGACACATGTAACAAATCGGAGACACATGCAACAATTAGGCGACACATGTAACAATTAGGCGACACATGTAACAAGTCGGAGACACATGTAACAAGTAGTCGACACATGTAACATTTAGGCGACACATGTAACAATTAGGCGAAACATGTAACATTTAGGCGACACATGTAACAATTAGGCGACACATGTAACAATTAGGCGACACATGTAACAATTAGGCGACACATGTAACAAGTCGGAGACACATGTAACAATTAGGCGACACATGTAACAAGTCGGAGACACATGTATCAATTAGGCGACACATGTATCAAGACAGATAAACATGTAACAAGTCGGATCCACATGTAACAATTTCGAGACATATGTAACAAGTTGGAGATATATGTACCAAGTAGGCGACACATGTTGCCATCGGAGACATATGTAACAAGTCGGAGACACATGTAACAAGTCGGCGACACATGCAACAAGTCGGAGACACATGTAACAAGCCGGCGACACATGTAACAAATAGGCTACACATGTAACAAGTCGGCGACACATGTAACAAGTCGGAGACACATGTAGCAAGCCGGCGATACATGTAACAAGTAGGCGACACATGTAACAAGTCGGAGACACATGTAACAAGTCGGCGATGCATGTAACAAGCCGGCGACACATGTAACAAGTCGGCGATACATGTAACAAGTCGGCGACACATGTAACAAGTCGGAGACACATGTACCAATTCGGCGATACATGTAATAAGTCGGAGACACATGTAACAAGTCGGCGACACATAAACAAGCCGGAGACACATGTAACAAGTAGGCGACACACGTAACAAGTAGGCGACACATGTAACAAATCGGAGACACATGTAACAATTAGGCGACACATGTAACAATTAGGCGACACATGTAACAAGTCGGAGACACATGTAACAAGTAGGCGACACATTTAACAATTAGGCGACACATGTAACAATTAGGCGACACATGTAACAAGTCGGCGACACATGTAACAAGTCGGAGACACATGTAACAAGTAGGCGACACATGTAACAAGTCGGCGACACATGTAACAAGTCGGAGACACATGTAGCAAGCCGGCGATACACGTAACAAGTAGGCGACACATGTAACAAGTCGGAGACACATGTAGCAAGTCGGAGACACATGTAACAAGTCGGCGACACATGTAACAAGTCGTAGACACACGTAGCAAGTAGGCGACACATGTAAAAAGTCGGAGACACATGTAACAAGTCGGAACACATGTAGCAACCCGACGATACATGTAACAAATAGGCGACACATGTAACAAGTCGGAGACACATGTTTCAAGTCGGCGATGCATGTAACAAGCCGGCGACACATGTAACAATTAGGCGACACATGTAATAATTTGGAGACACATGTAACAATTAGGCGACACATGTAACAAATCGGAGAAACATGTAATAATTAGGCGACACATGTAACAAGTCGGCGACATATGTAACAATTAGGCGACACATGTAACAATTTGGAGAAACATGTAACAATTAGGCGACACATGTAACAAGTCGGCGACACATGTAACAATTAGGCGACACATGTAACAAATTGGAGACACATGTAACAATTAGGCGACACATGTAACAAGTCGGAGACACATGTAATAATTAGGCAACACATGTAAAAAGTCGGAGACACATGTAACAAGTAGGCGACACATGTAACAAGTCGGCGACACATGTAACAAATCGGAGACACATGCAACAATTAGGCGACACGTGTATCAATTAGGCGACACATGTAACAAGTCGTAGACACATGTAACAATTAGGCGACACATGTAACATTTAGGCGACACATGTAACAATTAGGCGAAACATGTAACATTTAGGCGACACATGTAACAATTAGGCGACACATGTAACAATTAGGCGACACATGTAACAATTAGGCGACACATGTAACAAGTCGGAGACACATGTAACAATTAGGCGACACATGTAACAAGTCGGAGACACATGTATCAATTAGGCGACACATGTAACAAGACAGATACACATGTAACAAGTCGGATCCACATGTAATAAGTTGGAGACATATGTAAGAAGTTGGAGATATATGTAACAAGTAGGCGACACATGTAGCCATCGGAGATATATGTATCAAGTCGGAGACACATGTAACAAGTCGGCGACACATGTAACAAATAGGCTACACATGTAACAAGTCGGCGACACATGTAACAAGTCGGAGACACATGTAGCAAGCCGGCGATACATGTAACAAGTAGTCGACACATGTAACAAGTCGGAGACACATGTATCAAGTCGGCGATGCATGTAACAAGCCGGCGAAACATGTAATAAATCGGCGATACATGTAACAAGTCGGCGACACATGTAACAAGTCGGAGACACATGTACCAAGTCGGCGATACATGTAATAAGTCGGAGACACATGTAACAAGTCGGCGACACATGTAACAAGTCGTAGACACACATAACAAGTAGGCGACACATGTAAAAAGTCGGCGACAAATGTAACAATTAGGCGACACATGTAACAATTTGGAGACACATGTAACAATTAGGCGACACATGTAAGAAGTAGGCGATACATGTAACAAGTAGGCGACACATGTAACAAGTCGGTGACACTTGTAACAAGTCGGAGACACATGTAAAAATTAGGCGACACATGTAACAAGTCGACGGCACATGTAACAAGTCGGAGACACATGTAACAAGTCGGAGACACATATAACAAGTAGGCGACACATGTAACAAATCGGAGACACGTGTAACAAGTAGGCGACACATGTAACAAATAGGCTACACATGTAACAATTAGGCGACACATGTAACAAGTCGGAGACACATGTCACAAGTAGGCGACACATGTAACAATTAGGCGACACATGTAACAATTATGCGACACATGTAACAATTAGGCGACACATAACAATTAGGCGACACATGTAACAATTTTGCGACACATGTAACAATTAGGCGATACATGTAACAAGTCGGAGACACATGTAACAAGTCGGCGACACGTGTAACAAGTAGGCGATGCATGTAACAAGTCGGCGATACATGTAACAGATCGGCGATGCATGTAACAAGTTGTAGACACATGTAACAAGTAGGCGATGTATGTAACTTGTCGGCGAAACATGCAACAAGTCAGCGACACATGTAACAAGTCGGAGACTCATGCAACAAGTCGGCGACACATGTAACAAGCCGGCGATGCATGTAGCAAATCGGAGACACATGTAACAAGTAGGCGATGCATGTAACAAGTCGGCGATACATGTAACAAGTCGGCGACACATGTAGCAAGCCGGCGATACATGTAACAAGTAGTCGACACATGTAACAAGTCGGAGACACATGTATCAAGTCGGCGATGCATGTAACAAGCCGGCGAAACATGTAATAAGTCGGCGATACATGTAACAAGTCGGCGACACATGTAATAAATAGGCTACACATGTAACAAGTCGGCGACACATGTAACAAGTCGGAGACACATGTAGCAAGCCGGCGATACATGTAACAAGTAGTCGACACATGTAACAAGTCGGAGACACATGTATCAAGTCGGCGATGCATGTAACAAGCCGGCGAAACATGTAATAAGTCGGCGATACATGTAACAAGTCGGCGACACATGTAACAAGTCGGAGACACATGTACCAAGTCGGCGATACATGTAATAAGTCGGAGACACATGTAACAAGTCGGCGACACATGTAACAAGTCGGAGACACACGTATCAAGTAGGCGACACATGTAACAATTAGGCGACACATGTAACAAGTCGGAGACACATGTAACAAGTAGGCGACACATTTAACAATTAGGCGAAACATGTAACAATTAGGCGACACATGTAACAAGTCGGCTACACATGTAACAAGTCGGAGAAACATGTAAGAAGTAGGCGACACATGTAACAAGTCGGCGACACATGTAACAAGTCGGAGACACATGTAGCAAGCCGGCGATACATGTAACAAGTAGGCGACACATGTAACAAGTCGGTGACATTTGTAACAAGTCGGAGACACATGTAACAATTAGGCGACACATGTAACAAGTCAGCGGCCCATGTAACAAGTCGGAGACACATGTAACAAGTCGGAGACACATATAACAAGTAGGCGACACATGTAACAAATCGGAGACACGTGTAACAAGTAGGCGACACATGTAACAAATAGGCTACACATGTAACAATTAGGCGACACATGTAACAAGTCGGAGACACATGTCACAAGTAGGCGACACATGTAACAATTAGGCGACACATGTAACAATTATGCGACACATGTAACAATTAGGCGACACATAACAATTAGGCGACACATGTAACAATTTTGCGACACATGTAACAATTAGGCGATACATGTAACAAGTCGGAGACACATGTAACAAGTCGGCGACACGTGTAACAAGTAGGCGATGCATGTAACAAGTCGGCGATACATGTAACAGATCGGCGATGCATGTAACAAGTTGTAGACACATGTAACAAGTAGGCGATGTATGTAACTTGTCGGCGAAACATGCAACAAGTCAGCGACACATGTAACAAGTCGGAGACTCATGCAACAAGTCGGCGACACATGTAACAAGCCGGCGATGCATGTAGCAAATCGGAGACACATGTAACAGGTAGGCGATGCATGTAACAAGTCGGCGATACATGTAACAAGTCGGCGACACATGTAGCAAGCCGGAGATACATGTAACAAGTAGTCGACACATGTAACAAGTCGGAGACACATGTATCAAGTCGGCGATGCATGTAACAAGCCGGCGAAACATGTAATAAGTCGGCGATACATGTAACAAGTCGGCGACACATGTAACAAGTCGGAGACACATGTACCAAGTCGGCGATACATGTAATAAGTCGGAGACACATGTAACAAGTCGGCGACACATGTAACAAGTCGGAGACACACGTATCAAGTAGGCGACACATGTAACAATTAGGCGACACATGTAACAAGTCGGAGACACATGTAACAAGTAGGCGACACATGTAACAATTAGGCGACACATGTAACAATTAGGCGACACATGTAACAAGTCGGCTACACATGTAACAAGTCGGAGACACATGTAAGAAGTAGGCGACACATGTAACAAGTCGGCGACACATGTAACAAGTCGGAGACACATGTAGCAAGCCGGCGATACATGTAACAAGTAGGCGACACATGTAACAAGTCGGTGACACTTGTAACAAGTCGGAGACACATGTAACAATTAGGCGACACATGTAACAAGTCGGCGGCACATGTAACAAGTCGGAGACACATGTAACAAGTCGGAGACACATATAACAAGTAGGCGACACATGTAACAAATCGGAGACACGTGTAACAATAGGCGACACATGTAACAAATAGGCTACACATGTAACAATTAGGCGACACATGTAACAAGTCGGAGACACATGTCACAAGTAGGCGACACATGTAACAATTAGGCGACACATGTAACAATTATGCGACACATGTAACAATTAGGCGACACATAACAATTAGGCGACACATGTAACAATTTTGCGACACATGTAACAATTAGGCGATACATGTAACAAGTCGGAGACACATGTAACAAGTCGGCGACACGTGTAACAAGTAGGCGATGCATGTAACAAGTCGGCGATACATGTAACAGATCGGCGATGCATGTAACAAGTTGTAGACACATGTAACAAGTAGGCGATGTATGTAACTTGTCGGCGAAACATGCAACAAGTCAGCGACACATGTAACAAGTCGGAGACTCATGCAACAAGTCGGCGACACATGTAACAAGCCGGCGATGCATGTAGCAAATCGGAGACACATGTAACAAGTAGGCGATGCATGTAACAAGTCGGCGATACATGTAACAAGTCGGCGACACATGTAACAAGTCGGAGACACATGTTACAATTAGGCGACACATGTAACAAGCCGGCGATGCATGTAGCAAGTCGGAGACACATGTAACAAGTAAGCGATGCATGTAACAAGTCGGCGATACATGTAACAAATCGGGGACACATGTAACAAGTCGGAGACACATGTAACAAGTCGGCGACACATGTAACAAGTCGGAGAGACATGTATCAAGTCGGAGACACATGTAGCAAGTCGGCGACACATGTAACAAGCCGAAGACACATGTAACTAGTAGGCGACACGTGTAACAAGTAGGCGACACATGTCACAAGTCGGAGACACATGTAACAAGTCGGCGACACATGTACGAAGTAGGCGACACATGTAACAAGTCGGAGACACATGTAACAAGTCGGCGACACATGTAACAAGTCGGAGACACACGTAACAAGTAGGCGACACTTGTAACAAGTCGGCGACACATGTAACAAGTCGGAGACACATGTAGCAACCCGGTGATACATGTAACAAGTCGGCGATGCATGTAACAAGCCGGCGACACATGTAACAAGTAGGCGATGCATGTAACAAGTCGGCGATACATGTAACAAGTCGGAGACACATGTAACAAATCGGAGACACACGTAACACGTCGGCCATGCATGTACCAAGTCGGAGACACATGTAGCAAGCCCGCGATACATGTAACAAGTAGGCGACACATGTATCAAGTCGGAGACACATGTAACAAGTCGGCGATACATGAAATACGTCGGAGACACATGTAACAAGTCGGTGACACATGTAACAAGTAAGCGACACGTGTAACAAGTCGGAGACACACGTATCAAGTAGGCGACACATGTAACAATTAGGCGACACATGTAACAAGTCGGAGACACATGTAACAAGTAGGCGACACATGTAACAATTAGGCGACACATGTAACAATTAGGCGACACATGTAACAAGTCGGCTACACATGTAACAAGTCGGAGACACATGTAAGAAGTAGGCGACACATGTAACAAGTCGGCGACACATGTAACAAGTCGGAGACACATGTAGCAAGCCGGCGATACATGTAACAAGTAGGCGACACATGTAACAAGTCGGTGACACTTGTAACAAGTCGGAGACACATGTAACAATTAGGCGACACATGTAACAAGTCGGCGGCACATGTAACAAGTCGGAGACACATGTAACAAGTCGGAGACACATATAACAAGTAGGCGACACATGTAACAAATCGGAGACACGTGTAACAATAGGCGACACATGTAACAAATAGGCTACACATGTAACAATTAGGCGACACATGTAACAAGTCGGAGACACATGTCACAAGTAGGCGACACATGTAACAATTAGGCGACACATGTAACAATTATGCGACACATGTAACAATTAGGCGACACATAACAATTAGGCGACACATGTAACAATTTTGCGACACATGTAACAATTAGGCGATACATGTAACAAGTCGGAGACACATGTAACAAGTCGGCGACACGTGTAACAAGTAGGCGATGCATGTAACAAGTCGGCGATACATGTAACAGATCGGCGATGCATGTAACAAGTTGTAGACACATGTAACAAGTAGGCGATGTATGTAACTTGTCGGCGAAACATGCAACAAGTCAGCGACACATGTAACAAGTCGGAGACTCATGCAACAAGTCGGCGACACATGTAACAAGCCGGCGATGCATGTAGCAAATCGGAGACACATGTAACAAGTAGGCGATGCATGTAACAAGTCGGCGATACATGTAACAAGTCGGCGACACATGTAACAAGTCGGAGACACATGTTACAATTAGGCGACACATGTAACAAGCCGGCGATGCATGTAGCAAGTCGGAGACACATGTAACAAGTAAGCGATGCATGTAACAAGTCGGCGATACATGTAACAAATCGGGGACACATGTAACAAGTCGGAGACACATGTAACAAGTCGGCGACACATGTAACAAGTCGGAGAGACATGTATCAAGTCGGAGACACATGTAGCAAGTCGGCGACACATGTAACAAGCCGAAGACACATGTAACTAGTAGGCGACACGTGTAACAAGTAGGCGACACATGTCACAAGTCGGAGACACATGTAACAAGTCGGCGACACATGTACGAAGTAGGCGACACATGTAACAAGTCGGAGACACATGTAACAAGTCGGCGACACATGTAACAAGTCGGAGACACACGTAACAAGTAGGCGACACTTGTAACAAGTCGGCGACACATGTAACAAGTCGGAGACACATGTAGCAACCCGGTGATACATGTAACAAGTCGGCGATGCATGTAACAAGCCGGCGACACATGTAACAAGTAGGCGATGCATGTAACAAGTCGGCGATACATGTAACAAGTCGGAGACACATGTAACAAATCGGAGACACACGTAACACGTCGGCCATGCATGTACCAAGTCGGAGACACATGTAGCAAGCCCGCGATACATGTAACAAGTAGGCGACACATGTATCAAGTCGGAGACACATGTAACAAGTCGGCGATACATGAAATACGTCGGAGACACATGTAACAAGTCGGTGACACATGTAACAAGTAAGCGACACGTGTAACAAGTCGGAGATACATGTAACAAGTCGGAGACACATGTAACAAGTCGGCGACACATGTAACAATTAGGCGACACGTGTAACAAGTAGGCGATGCATGTAACAAGTCTGCGATACATGTATCAAGTCGGCGATGCATGTAACAAGTCGGAGACACATGTAACAATTAGGCGATACATGTAACAAGACGGATACACATGTAACAAGTCGGATCCACATGTAACAAGTTGGAGACATATGTAACAAGTTGGAGACATATGTAGCAAGTAGGCGACACATGTAGCCATCGGAGACATATGTAACAAGTCGGAGACACATGTAACAAGTCGGCGACACATGTAACAAGTCGGAGACACATGTAACAAGTCGGAGACACATGTAGCAAGCCGGCGATACATGTAACAAGTAGGCGACACATGTAACAAGTCGGCGACACATGTAACAAGTCGGCGATGCATGTAGCAAGCCTGCGACACATGTAACAAGTCGGCGATACATGTTAGAAGTCGGCGACACATGTAGCAAGTCGGAGACACATGTACCAAGTCGCCGATACATGTAATAAATCGGAGACACATGTAACAAGTCGGCGACACATGAAACAAGCCGATGACACATGTAACAAGTAGGCGACACGTGTAACAAGTAGGCGACACATGTAACAAGTAGGCGACACTTGTAACAAGTCGGAGACACATGTAACAAGTCGGAGACACATGTAGCAAGTCGGAGACACATGTAACAAGTCGGCGACACATATATCAAGTCGGAGACACACGTAACAAGTAAGCGACACATGTAACAAATCGGAGACACATGTAACAATTAGGCGACACATGTAACAATTAGGCGACACATGTAACAAGTCGGAGACACATGTAACAAGTAGGCGACACATGTAACAATTAGGCGAAACATGTAACAAGTAGGCGACACGTGTAACAAGTCGGCGACACATGTAACAAGTCGGCGACACATGTAACAAGTCGGAGACACATGTAACAAGTCGGAGAAACATGTAACAAGTAGGAGACACATGTAACAAATCGGAGACACGTGTAACAAGTAGGCGACACATGTAACAAATAGGCTTCACATGTAACAATTAGGCGACACATGTAACAAGTCGGAGACACATGTAACAAGTAGTCGACACATGTAACAATTAGGCTACACATGTGACAATTAGGCGACACATGTATCAAGTCGGAGACACATGTACCAAGTCGGCGATACATGTAATAAATCGGAGACACATGTAACAAGTCGGCGACACATGAAACAAGCCGATGACACATGTAACAAGTAGGCGACACGTGTAACAAGTAGGCGACACATGTAACAAGTAGGCGACACTTGTAACAAGTCGGAGACACATGTAACAAGTCGGAGACACAGGCAGCAAGTCGGAGACACATGTAACAAGTCGGCGACACACGTATCAAGTCGGAGACACACGTAACAAGTAGGCGACACATGTAACAAATCGGAGACACATGTAACAATTAGGCGACACATGTAACAATTAGGCGACACATGTAACAAGTCGGAGACACATGTAACAAGTAGGCGACAAATGTAACAATTAGGCGAAACATGTAACAATTAGGCGACACATTTAACAATTCGGAGACACATGTAGCAAGCAGGAGATACATGTAACAAGTAGGCGACACATGTAACAAGTCGGCGACACATGTAACAAGTCGGCGACACATGTAACAAGTCGGAGACACATGTAACAAGTCGGAGAAACATGTAACAAGTAGGAGACACATGTAACAAATCGGAGACACGTGTAACAAGTAGGCGACACATGTAACAAATAGGCTACACATGTAACAATTAGGCGACACATGTAACAAGTCGGAGACACATGTAACAAGTAGTCGACACATGTAACAATTAGGCTACACATGTAAGAATTAGGCGACACATGTATCAAGTCGGAGACACATGTAACAAGTAGGCGACATATGTAACAATTAGGCGACACATGTAACATTTAGGCGACACATGTAACAATTAGGCGACACATGTAACAATTAGGCGATACATGTAACAAATCGGAGACACATGTAACAAGTCGGCGACACGTGTAACAAGTAGGCGATGCATGTAACAAGTCGGCGATACATGTAACAGATCGGCGATGCATGTAACAAGTTGTAGACACATGTAACAAGTTGGCGATGTATGTAACAAGTCGGCGATACATGTAACAAGTCAGTGACACATGTAACAAGTCGGAGACAAATGCAACAAGTCTGCGACACATGTAACAAGCCGGCGATGCATGTAGCAAGTCGGAGACACGTGTAACAAGTAGGCGATGCATGTAAAAAGTCGGCGATACATGTAACAAGTCGGAGACACATGTAACAAGTCGGCGACACATGTAACAAGCCGGCGATGCATGTAGCAAGTCGGAGACACATGTAACAAGTCGGAGACACATGTAACAAGTCGATGAAACATGTAACAATTAGGCGACACATGAAACAAGTCGGAGACACATGTATCAAGTCGGAGACACATGTACCAAGTCGACGATACATGTAACAAGTCGGCGACACATGTACCAAGTCGGCGATTCATGTAACAAGTCGGCGACACATGTAACAAGTCGGAGACACATGTATCAAGTCGGAGACACATGTACCAAGTCGGCGATTCATGTAACAAGTCGGCGACACATGTAACAAGTCGGCGACACATGTAACAAGCCGTAGACGATGGGAATCACTTGAAACAAGACGATTCAAGCATAAGCTAATTCTCTTCTATAAAATGAAAAACAATCTTACTCCAGCATATCTTTCAAATCTTGTTCCATCATCTGCTAGTAATGTTCATCGGTATCCATTAAGAAATTCACAAAATATACAGAGCATATTCACACGTACCGATTTTTATTACAAGTCATTTCTTCCATCAGTTATTAGAGATTTAAATGCTCTTCCCGTTTTGACACAAAATACAGGCACAGTAGCAGCCTTCAAACGTCTGTTAATCAATGACTTACCGAAAGTGCCGGGTTATTTCTATACAGGAGATCGAAAACTTCAAATACTTCACACAAGATTACGTACTCACTGCAGTTCTCTCTGTTCTGATTTGTTTGATAAGAACATAATTGATTCGCCATATTGTGAATGTGGAGCAATTGAAAATTCTCACCACTATTTCCTTGTTTGTTCACAATACACACATTTACGGAATGCTGAATTCAATCTCTCAAGTTTGTAGTCCTACAATGGATGTCATTCTGCAAGGAAATCCGAGGCTTACATATGAATCGAATGCAGCATCGTTCAGTGTTATAGGTAATTATATTAGAGACACAGAACGGTTTTACTTCAGTTAGTTTGTGAAATGAAGTAGGTTTACAATGGTTTATAATACATTTTATTTCGAATGAGTATATTTTCCTTTCCATCACTGATAATGTTGTGCAATTTCTTGTCGAAATTCTCGCCCTGTCGCTTCCAAGAATCATGGCGGAGTGTTGTTCATTCATTCTGTATATCTCTTTTCTCCTTCTCTATGTTCATTTACTTTTTGTTTCTCATCTTCTAATTGTTGTTTCTCTTTCATTTAATTTTCAAAACCTGTCATGTTCTGTACTCTTAACTAATACATATTTACATAGTTTAGTAATGTTATATGTAAGTACATATATGTTATCATTCTAAAACATTACATTTTCCCTAAAGAAAAATCATTGATTTATGAAATTGTAAACTATTATGCCATGAAATGTGTGTGTATATTATTTAGAAAGGAGAGGACAATCATAAGCTATACAGCTTTCTGTCCAATTCCTTATATCAGTTGTTGTAAATAATCATGTATAGACACAGAAAATAAATATATTTAAACTAAACACTATTTTACGAACTATAATAATATAGTTATTAAGTATAAATTATGTAGCCAATGAAAGAATATTATACAAATTAAAATTGCTATATAAGTGGTGGCCATTGTGCTTACTCTCTGTGTGACGTCATACCTACTATTCCTTATAAGTCTATGAGTCTACGGGAGCATTCGTGTGTATTCGGAAATGAAGTGTATAATCGTGTATAAGTGTGCCTGTTCGGCTGTTTCCGATAGAATTCCGTTTCTATATTCAGCAATATTATCTTGTAGGGAAGAGTTGTCGTTCTTCAAATCAAATCAAATGTAAGTAGATGGCGCTACGATCGGAAAGCATGTTTCCTCAGGCTGTCATTTTACCAGAAGTTAAACAGTGAAAAATCGATAGACTGGCACCCAGGCTAGTTTAAACCAAGAACGTCTTCAATCGATTGAGCAAGCTTATATATTTTCAGAAAGGTTTTCCTAATAATTTTAAGCTAATGAAAGAATATTGTACAAATTAAAATTGCTATATAGGCGGCCACCATTTTGTTTTGCTCTCTGTGTGACGTTATACCTACTAATCCCAATAAGGCGATTCAGTTCTCGCAATATAACCAGTGATGATATGCTACAATGGTATACAAATCAGCGACCTAAATCTCTCGACTACGGAGCCGGTGAATGATTTGAGTGTGCTTTACGCTACCGGTTGCCTCCTGAGCGACGACTCCTGAAGAGAATAGTCATTTTAGATTTTTGGAGGATAGTACAATGATACAGACAGAGACCCATTCTAGTGTATAGCACCGACACGAGACCTCGGTTTAAAATACCACATGAAAGACTGTTAATTTGATTAGGGTCAGAGGTGGGATCGAACCTGCGATCCCTGGATTACCAGTCCAATGTGTTAACAACTGTACTACAGCTCCATTTGTATTTGCATGTGTAATTGGCCCCATTAAATATTGTTTGAAGCCATACTTCTAAAACAACACATTATAAAAACTACTGAGTGCACATGAGTTTGAGTACAGGTGGCCAAATGTTCGCACTTAAACAAACACCCGAGAATCTTTGAATCAGTGTATATTCTGGATTGAAATAACTAGAAATAACAAATAGTATAAAATACTGAAAACATATTTGTTTTAAATTTCATTTTGTTTTCGAATATCGAAATAGGATTCGAATATTCGAATATTCGGTCCCATCTCTAGTTGATTGTGATAAGCCACATGCCAGCCCAGCATGAACTCCTTTGGAGGTCCGTGTTAAGTTGGGTAGCACCCGAGATAGGGTCATCGACAATGAAATACACGCTTTGTCATCGACAAAGAGACGAATGTTTGAACCTATTTAGTCTACAATATCATTGATAAAGACAATGAAAAGAAGAGAGCCAAAAATCGAATCATGTAGAAGACCAGCTTGGATAGGAAGAATATCAGACTCACACTCAGCGAAAACTTTGGTTTGCTAGATACTCAGTAAGCCACAAGAGAAGAGACACAGCTATGCCCTTCTGCGACAGCTTGAACAGGAGACCCTTATGCCATACCCGGTCGAAAGCTTTTGATAGGTCGCAGAATACGGCTCTATCTTCCTTACTTACGTCTAGAGTTTCACAGAAATTCTGATAGATGTAAGAGAGTTGATTAACAGCGGAGTCATTTGGAACACAACCGACAATATCACTAGACAATGAAGCATTCAAGAGTGAACATAGAGGACCGGCTCGAATGATAGTTCCTTGAGAATTATGTTGTTTACAAGTTCAGGCCTGGTTGCCTTCCCAGTCTCAATATATCTCCGTACGGTCACGAGTTCATCTTCAGTGGCGACAATTGCGTCCAAATATGGGGTGGTATCAGTAAAGAGGGCGGTAGGTGACGACTGACATCATCAAGGAGAGTATTAGATTGGAAGCAGTTACTGAGAAGATTGGCTTTGTCGATATTGGATGTGAAATATTGGCCGTTGTGTTTCAAGACTGTGATTCCTATGTTGGAATATGTAGATTTAGTGAACCGTTTAAGAATTTTCCAGAATGAAGAAGACGGTAGACCAGGAGAACGAATGTGTTCTGCAATGTTGGCGGAAAGGCTTGTGCGTGCTTTGCTTAGTAGTAGAGAGTAGTAGTGATATTGTGCTCCATTCGGTATTTCTGCCAATCACCAATGGTGTTCGAACGTTTGGCTTTGCAGTATGCCCAACCCGTCAGACTCTCGGAACAGAATTTCAGAGGTTGTGATGTGAAGGGGTCAACATATATTTCGATATTGTTATCAGAACATTGAACTCCAGTTAACTTCAGAAACCTTGCGTCTGAGTAGATTGTAATCCCCTTCGCACTCGAGCTACAAATGGTCTTACTGTCTTCGATTTCTAGTAATAATTTGGTTATTCCAATCGCTTGAGTGTATGTAATCCATGTAAACCCACCATCACCTTTTATAACGGCAATGAGTTGCTCGTGTACTTGGTTGTGTACAATTGCTGAAAATCAGTGCTTTGATTTATGTGTGACAAAATCCCCTTCATTAAATGCTTGATTTGTTGAGGGACTTGTGATATCAATGCGTTCCAGATCATTCAGATGGACAGATTGCCAACGGGCGTAATGGACGTGATCTAGAGCAAGAACCAACGGAAGCATATCGGAAAGACACTCATTATACAAGTTTAATCTCGCTTCCCTCTGAGCTTGGAGGAATACTATCAAGAGTAATTGTAGCTTCATTGTCGTCTTTCATTAGTCAAACTGAGGGTACGAATGTGTAGATTGGCAAATCCACTCATCCATTGGCATTATATGTTTATCTTCGGTTCTGTCTTCTGCGTATGCTGTATCCACTCGACGAAGTAACATAGGAAATAACCCACACTACCCTCTTCACATATTGACCCTTTCTGAACATGTTATGCTCTGTCAGTCAGGGTAGCAAGAAACCATTTCCATCTAACTAATCTCCAATCACCTTCAAGAATTACCGTCATCTCTATATGAATGCCTCAACACCATGCAATTATAAAGTCCATACTCATTTGGCCAAAGCCATCGTATCTTCTTGGCCAATGTTGTTGATCGACTGCCGGTACAGGGATCTGGCCAGGGTTCATAGCTACCACTAGTTTGATAATTGACATTCCCTGCTTTACCATAACCGTAGTGGGAGCGGCGTCACGAAACAATGGGAATAGTACTGTTATGGCTTGTGGTCTTGTGTCAACTGAGATGTTTCATGTTGACCTATCATTGTCTTACCAAGGTTGTCGGCAACATGCACCATTTGATCTGCTGTCACAAGGCCTAATTCATATTGAGTAGTTGGAGGAGGCTCACAGCCATAAACCACAACTGCCTTATATGTGGCGTTGTACTGCATTGAAGACTGATAGCTGAATCATAGCCGAGACAGATTCAGGCACAATTGTATCGCTCTCTGCTTCATGTGAGATATCCCGACCGATGCCAAGGAAATCTGAAATTAGCATCAACAATACCGTTACGCACTATATTAACAGCCTTCATTAATGTAATCATGTCATCACATATACGTCCTTTTGATGCGACAAGAAGTGATTTTCTGTTGCAGTGTTAGACGATAGAACAACATATTTACCACACGTATATGCTTGTACAGATGGAATAGTGGTACTGTCTATTTTACTTGCTATAAAATGTGAACAAATAATTTCCATGATATTCTGCGTCTCTTTTATTACCATATCACCTTCTGAAAGTTTGGCTAGAATTTGGATATCTGATATCGCAGTTGCAATATGTCGCATTTTATTATCGATTTCCATTGTTTCTACTTTATGTGGTCTACCATCAGATTTATTGTAAAAGAAACAACTACCATGCAATGTTGTACCAAGACTCTTTCTAAGCTTCTTTTATCGCTATCGGTTCCACACAAACTTGCTGTCTCTTTACTGCTCTCCCGATCTTCTGCAGATTACACATGTGGAAGCATGATTTATGCCATATGCCATTTTGCTCCGTCATTTCTGCTATGCCACTTCATATGTCAAGTCGTTCCAAAGTTTTAATTGTTCCAGGCAATGGATTGTGATATATGTTGATAAGGCATTCACTCAACGAAGGTGTTCGTAATTTCTCAGAAGTCTTCCTTTGGCATAGGCAACACATAATCCAGTTTGTAACATCGTGTCCTATACAACTCAATGTTGAAGGTTGCTCAAACCCAACAGCATTTCCTGATATGGATTCCTCAAACGTAGAATAGATTAATTTATCAATTGTATATCATAATGTAATCAATTCAAGATTGAGAAGGATGTACAGAATGACATCAATACTCCAGAATGATCACCAATGCATACTGACAACTGCAGGCTAGGTCTGCCTGTGTCAGTACAAACAGGTAGATGGGCCTATGAATGCAACCATTGACTGACCTGACTATGAATGTGAGAATATAGGTTGAATACAACCGCACAGGCAGCGAAGTAGTTAGCGCCCTTGACTCCAAAGCGGGATTTCGTGAGTTCGATCCCCGGCCGAGGCACAAAACAAAAGTGCCGGTTTATTTTATCAAGGACAATGTGTCCTAGTACTGGTTCGATCCAGGAAAAACAGTTGCCACTAATTGCTCAGGTCTCATTATCCGTTGTTTCAGTGTATACAATTTGGGTTCAAAATTAGCATGTTTGGCATATTCCGGACTGGAAATTTAAGGCAGGTAAATTTCCTCATTCGGCTTCAAACAGTTCACTTTAAGGCATGCGAGGCACATGACGGGATCACTACTCTACTGTACCTGACTACCATACCATATATTACAATACATTACCTTACCATACATTACCTTACCATACATTACTATACCTATACATTACCATACCTTACCTTACCATACATTACCTTACCATATCTAACCTTACCATACCTAACCTTACCATAAATTACCTTACCATACCTTACCATACCATACCATATCATACCTTACCTTACCATACCATAACATACCATACCATACCATACCATACCATACCTTACCATACCATACCATACCGTTCCATACCTTACAATACCTTACCATACATTACCTTACCTTACCATACCATACCGTACCATATCTTACCATACTTTACCATATCTTACCATACCTTACAATACCATACCGTATTCTACCTTACCTAGTAATACATTACCATACCTTACCATGCCATACCATACCTTACCATACCTTACCATACCATACAATACATTACCATACCTTACCATACAACACCTTACCATACCATACCGTATGCTACCTTACCTAGTAGTACCATACCATACCTTACCATGCCATACCATACCAAACCTTACCATACCATACCTTACCATACCATACCATACCTTCCATACCTTACCATACCATACCTTAAAATACCATACCATACCTTACCATACCATACCATACCTTACCACATCTTACCATACATTACCTTACCATACCTTACCTTACCATACCATACATTACCTTACCATACTTTACCATACCTTACCATACCTTACCATACACTTACCATACCTTACCATACATTACCATACCTTACCATACCTTACCATACCTTACCATACCTTACTATACCTTACCTTACCATACCTTACCAAACCTTACCATATATTACCATACCTTACCATACCATACCTAACAATACCATACCGTATTCTACCTTACCTAGTAATGCCATACCATACCATACCATACCGTACCGTACCATACCATACCTTACCATACCATACCATACCTTACAATACATTACCATAACGTACCATACCATACCATACCATACCGTATTCTACCTTACCTAGTAATACCTTACCATATCTTACCATGCCATACCATACCATACCTTACCATACCTTACCATACCATACCATACCTTACCATACCTTACCATACCTTACAATACCTAACCATACCTTACCATACCATACCTTACCAAACATTAAAATACCATACAATACCATAACATACCTTACCATACCATACCATACCATACCATACCATACCATACCGTACCATGTATTACCATACCATACCTTACCATACATTATCTTACAATACATTACCTTACCATACATTAACGTACCATACATTACCTTACCATACATTACCTTAAAATACCTAACCTTACCATACATTACCTTACCATACCTAGCCGTACCATACATTACCTTACCATACATTACCTTACGATACATTACCTTACCATACCATACCATACCTTACCATACCATACCGTATTCTACCTTACCTAGTAATACCTTACCATACCTTACCATGCCATACCATACCATACCATATCTTACCATACCATACCATACCTTACCATACCTTACCATACCTTACCATACCTTACCATACCTTACCATACATTACCTTACCATACCTTACCATACCATACATTACCTTACCATACTTTACCATACCTTACAATACCTTATCATACCATACCTTACCTTATCATACCATACATTACCATACCTTACCTTACATTACCATACCTTACCATACCTTACCATACCTTACCATACCTTACCATACCTTACCATACTTACCATACCTTACCATACCTTACCATACCTTACCATACCTTACTATACTTTACCATACCTTACCATACCTTACCATATATTACCATACCTTACCATACCTTACTATTCTTTACCATACCTTACCATACCTTACCATATCTTACCATACCTTACAATACCATACCGTATTATACCTTACCTAGTAATACATTACCATACCTTACCATACCATACCTTAGTATAACTTACCATACCTTACAATACATTACCATACTTTACCATACCATACCTTACTATACCATACCGTATTCTACCTTACCTAGTGATACCATACCATACCTTACCATGCCATACCATACCTTACCATACTTTACAATACCTTACCATCCCTTACCATAACATACCTTACCATACCTTAAAATACCATACCATACCTTACCATAAAATACCATATCATACCTTACCTTACCATACCATACCATACCTTACCATACCTTACCATACCATACCTTACAATACCTTACCATACATTACCTTACCTTACCAAGCCATACATTACCTTACCATACCTTACCATACGTTACCATATCTTACCATACCTTACCATACCATACCTTACAATACATACCGTATTCTACCTTACCTAGTAATACATTACCATACATTACCATGCCATACCATACCATACCTAACCATACCTTACCATACCTTACCATACCTTACCATACCTTACCATACCTTACCATACCTTACCATACCTTACAATACATTACCATACCTTACCATACCATACCTTACCATACCATACCGTAGTCTACCTTACCTAATAATACCTTACCATACCTTTCCATGCCATACCACACCTTACCATACCATACCGTAGTCTACATTACCTAGTAATACCTTACCATACCTAACCATACCTTACCATACCTTACAATACATTACCATACCTTACCATTCCTTACCATACCTTACCATACCTTACCATACCATACCATACCGTAGTCTACCTTACCTAGTAATACCTTACCATACCCTACCATACCTTACCATACAATGCCATACCATACCATACCTTACCTTACCATACCATACCTTACCATACATACCATACCTTACCATACCATACCTTACCTTACCATACCATACATACCTTAACCATACAACCATAACATTTACCTTACCATACCTTACCACATCTTATCATACCTTACCATACCTTACCATACCATACCTTACCATACATTACCTTACCATACCTTACCTTACCATACCATACATTACCTTACCATATTTTACCATATCTTACCATACCTTACCATACCTTACCATACTATACCATACCTCACCATACCTTACCATACCATACGATACCTTACCATACCATACAATACATTACCATACCGTACCATACCATACCATATCTTACCATACCATACCGTAGTCTACCTTATCTAGTAATACCTTACCATACCTTACCATGCCATACCATACCATACCATACCTTACCATACCTTGCCATACCATACAATACCTAACCATACCTTACCATACCATGCCTTACCAAACCTAAAATACCATAAAATACCATAACATACCTTACCATGCCATACCATACCTTACCTTACCTTACCATACCATACCATACCTTACAATACCTTACCATACCTTACAATACCTGACCATACCTTACCATACCTTACAATACATTACCATACCGTACCATACTATACCATACCTTACCATACCATACAGTATTCTACCTTACCTGGTAATACCTTACCATACCTTACCATGCCATACCATACCATACAATACCTTACCAAACCTTAAAATACCATAAAATACCATAACATACCTTACCATACCATATCATTCCTTACCTTACCTTACCATACCATACCTTACCATACCTTACCATACCATACCATACCTTACCATACCTTACCATACCTTACCATACCATACCTTACCATACCTTACCATACCATGCCATACCGTATCTTACCATACCATACCTTACCATACCATGCCATACATTACCTTACCATACCTTACCATACCATACCTAACAGTACCATACCCTTCCATACCTTACCATACCTTACCTTACCATACCATACCATACCTTACCATACCTTACCATACCTTACCATACCTTACCATACCTTACCATACCTTACCATACCATACCTTACCATACCTTACCATACCTTACCATACCTTACAATACCTTACCATACCTTACCATACCATACCTTACCATACCTTAAAATACCATAGTATACCATACCATACCTTACCTTACCATACTATACCATACCATACCTTACCATACCATACATGACATACCTTGCCACATCTTACCATACCATACCATACCTTACCATACCATACCTTACCATACGTTACCTTACCATACCTTACCTTAAAAAACAATACATTACCTTACCATACTTTACCATACCTTACCATACCTACCATACCTTACCATACTATACCATACCTTACCATACCTTACCATACCTTACCATACATTACCATATAGTACCATACCATACCTTACAATACCATACCGTATTCTACCTTACCTAGTAATACCTTACCATACCATACCATACCTTACCATACCATACAATACATTACCATACCGTACCATACCATACCTTACCATACCATACCGTATTCTACCTTATCTAGTAATACCTTACTATACCTTACCATGCCATACCATACCATACCTTACCATACCTTGCCATACCTTACAATAACTAACCATACCTTACCATACCATGCCTTACCAAACCTTAAAATACCATAAAATACCATAACATACCTTACCATGCCATACCATACCTTACCTTACCTTACCATACCATACCATACCTTACAATACCTTACCATACCTTAAAATACCTGACCATACCATACCATACCTTACAATACATTACCATACCGTACCATACTATACCATACCTTACCATACCATACAGTATTCTACCTTACCTAGTAATACCTTACCATACCTTACCATGCCATACCATACCATACCTTACCATACCTTACCAAACCTTAAAATACCATAAAATACCATAACATACCTTACCATACCATATCATTCCTTACCTTACCTAACCATACCATACCATACCTTACCATACCTTACCATACCATACCATACCATACCTTACCATACCTTACCATACCTTACCATACCTTACCATACCTTACCATACCTTACCTTACCATACCTTACCATACCATACCATACCTTACACATACCTTACCATACCTTACCATACCTTACCTTACCTACATACCTACCTTACCATACCTTACCATACCTTACCATACCTTACCATACCATACCATACCATACCATACCTTACCATACCATACCTTACCATAACTTACCATACCATACCATACCTTACCATACTTTACCATATCTTACCATACCTTACCATACCATACCTTACAATACCATACCGTATTCTACCTTACCTAGTAATACATTACCATACCTTACCATGCCATACTATACCATACCTTACCATACCTTACCATACCTTACAATACATTACCATACCTTACCATACCATACCTTACCATACCATACCGTATTCTACCTTACCTAGTAATACCTTACCATACCTTACCATGCCATACCATACCATACCGTACCGTACCTTACCATACCTTACCATATCTTGCCATACCTTACCATACCATACCTTACCATACCTTACCATACTTTACCATACCCTACCATACCATACCTTACCATACCTTACCATACCATACCATACCATACCTTACCATACCTTACCATACCTTACCATACCGTACCATACCTTACCATACCATACCATACCGAACCATACCTTACCATACCTTACCTTGCCTTGCCATGCCATAGCTTATCATACCTTACCATACTATACCATACCTTACCATATCATATCATACCTTACCATACCTTACCACACATTACCATATCATATCATACCTTACTATACCTTAAGATACCTTAAAATACATTACCATACATGTACATTGCCATACCATACGTTACTATACCTTACCATAACATACCTTACCATACCATACCATACTTTACCATACCATACCTTACCATACCATACCTTACCTTACCATACCTTACCATACCGTGTCATACCATACCATACCATACCTTACCATACTATACCATATCATATCATACCTTACCATACATTACCATATCATATCTTACCATACCATACCTTGCCATGCCATAGCTTACCATACCATACCATACCTTACCATACCATACCATACCTTACCATACCTTACCATACCATACTATACCTTACCATACCTTACCATACTTTACCATATCTTACCATACCTTACCATACCATACCTTACAATACCATACCGTATTCTACCTTACCTAGTAATACATTACCATACCTTACCATGCCATACCATACCATTCCTTACCATACCTTACCATACCTTACAATACATTACCATACCTTACCATACCATACCTTACCATACCATACCGTATTCTACCTTACCTAGTAATACCTTACCATACCTTACCATGCCATACTATACCATACCATACCGTACCGTACCTTACCATACCTTACCATACCTTACCATACCATGCCATACCTTACCATACCTTACCATACCTTACCATACCATACCTTACCATACCTTACCATACCTTACCATACCCTACCATACCTTACCATACCTTACCATACATTACCATACCATACCATACCTTACCTTACCATACCTTACCATACCTTACCATACCTTACCATACCTTACCACCATACCATACCGTACCATACCTTACCATACATTACCATACCTTGCCATACCATACCATTCCTTACCATACCTTACCCTACCATACCATACCATACCTTACCATACCATACCATACCATACCATACCGTATCTTACCATACCATACCATACCTTACCATACCATGCCATACATTACCTTACCATACCTTACCATACCATTCCTTACCATACCTTACCTTGCCTTGCCATGCCATAGCTTATCATACCTTACCATACTATACCATACCTTACCATACCTTACCATATCATATCATACCTTACCATACCTTACCACACATTACCATATCATATCATACCTTACTATACCTTAAGATACCTTAACATACCATACCATACATATACATTGCCATACCATACGTTACCATACCTTACCATACCATACCTTACCATACCATACCATACTTTACCATACGATACCTTACCATACCATACCTTACCTTACCATACCTTACCATACCGTGTCATACCATACCATACCTTACCATACTATACCATATCATATCATACCTTACCATATATTACCATATCATATCTTACCATACCATACCTTGCCATGCCATAGCTTACCATACCATACCTTACCATATATTGCCATAACTTACCATACCATACCATTCCTTACCATACCTTACCTTACCTTGCCTTGCCATGCCATACTATACATTACCATACCATACCATACGATACCATAGCATATCATACCATAGCATATCATACCATACCTTACCTTACCTTACATTACCATACCATACCATAGCATATCATACCATAGCATATCATACCATACGATACTATAGCATATCATACCATACGATACCATAGCATATCATAGCATATCATGCCATACTATGCCATACCATAGCATATCATACCATACCTTACCATATAGTGCCATAACTTACCATACCATACCATGCCTTACCATACCTTACCATACCGTGCCATACTATACCATACCATACCATATCATAGCCTACCATACCTAACCATACCTTACCATACCATACCTTGCCATACCATACCATATCATACCATACCATACCGTACCTTACCTTACATTACCCTACCCTACCATACCATACCATACCTTACCATACCCTACCATACCATACCATACCGTATCTTACCATACCATACCATACCTTACCATACCATGTCATACCTTACCTTACCATACCTTACCATACCATTCCTTACCATACCGTACCTTACCTTGCCATGCCATAGCTTATCATACCTTACCATACTATACCATACCTTACCATACCTTACCATATCGTATCATACCTTACAATACCTTACCATACATTACCATATCATATTATACCTTACCATACCTTGCCATACCTTAAAATACCATACCATACATGTACATTACCATACCATACGTTACCATACCTTACCATACCATACCTTACCCTACCATACCATACCATACTTTACCATACAATACCTTACCATACCATACCTTACCATACCGTACCATACCATACCATACCTTACCATACCATACTATACCATATAATATCATACCATACCATACCTTACCATACATTACCATATCATACCATACCATACCTTACCATACATTACCATATCATACCATACCATACCATACCTTGCCATACATTACCATATCATACCATACCATACCATACCTTACCATACATTACCATATCATACCATACCTTACCATACATTACCATATCATATCATACCTTACCATACCTTGCCATACCTTAAAATACCATACCATACATATACATTACCATACCATACGTTACCATACCATACCATACCTAACCATACCTTACCATACCATACCTTGCCATACCTTACCATACCATGCCTTACCATACCTTGCCATGACATAATCTACCATACCTTACCATACCTTACCATACCTTGCCATACCATACCATACCTTGCCATACCATACCATACAATACCATACCTTGCCATACCATACCATATCATATCATACCTTACCGTACATTTCCATACCATATCATACCTTACCTTACATTACCATACCATACCTTACCTTACCTTACATTACCATACCATACCTTTCCATACCATACCATACCATATCATATCATACCTTACCCTACCTTGCCATACCATACCATAACATACCATATCTTACCATACCATACCATACCATACCATACCATACCTTTCCTTACCTTACCTTACCTTACATTAATATTTGTTGATTTATGATCATAAAACTTTCAAATTTCCAGTACTAAATAATGCACCTCAGAACGCCCAGAATGCACCAGATTGCACCATTGTTTCCAAATAAATTAGGGGGGCATGCCCCCGGACCCCCGTAGTACAATTATGAATCCACGATAAAGGGCTAGCTACGCCCCTGATTAACATACCATACCTTACCATACCATACCATATCATATCATATCATACCATACCTTACCTTACATTACCATACCATACCATACCATACCTTACCATACCTTACCATACCTTACCTTACCATACCATACCATACCATATCATATCGTATCATATCATACCTTACCTTACCATACCATACCATACCTTACCATACCTTACCTTACCTTACCATACCATACCATACCATACCATACCATATCATATCGTATCATATCATATCATACCTTACCTTACCATACCATACCATACCATATCATATCGTATCATATCATACCTTACCTTACCTTACCATACCATACCATACCATACCATACCATACCTTACCTTACCTTACCATACCATACCATACCATATCATATCGTATCATATCATACCTTACCTTACATTACCATACCATACCATACCATATCATATCGTATCATATCATACCTTACCTTACATTACCATACCATACTATGCCTTACCTTACCATGCCTTTACCTTACCGTACTTACCTACATATAGTCACATTCAATATTGGTATGATTGGAGTCACGTACACAACGAAGCATATGCATCCTATACGTCAATGAATAATTATGAAATCTTACGTTTGATTCACTGAAGGAGTATGCTATCTTGCCAAACAAGTAACATGCGTTGTTGAACTTTATCCAACCGCTCAAGCAGTGCACTGTAAATGGAGACATGTTAGATTATATAAATGCAAGTTGTTTATTCAAGAATAAGACATACCACACGGATAGTTGCAACAGAATAGTTAGGATTGGAAAAAGTAAATACCAACGTTTTAAACAACATAATGTCCAATGACTGTGTTTATTTTGCGATGCAACAACGAATGTTGAAACAGCTGTCTTTGATGCTTGTTCTGATTGGCGATACAGAGCGATGCCTTCCGAATATTGTTTTCAATTCATTATATACCTTTAGCTGCTTATAGTGTGACATTATGCGTGATACACCATAGGACTTTAAATGCTCGTCAGGCTAAATGATAGTTAAGATGTCCATATATAGAAGTATACACACGAGTGGGTATCTCTCTCCCTCCCTCCCCTCCACTCTCTCTCTCCCTCTCCCTCCCTCCATCTCTCTCTCCCTCTCTCTCTATATCTGCTTGTAGTATAAAGTAATGTTAATAAGTTGGCAGGAATATTTGTTTCTAACTTAGGAGGATCTGAGATAGAGAGAAGAGTCTGGATACAGCGGACTAGGAGTTAGCTGGACACCGAGAGCTGGGGTGCTTCGTAATATGATACTAATATATAACTTAAACCAGATTTGAAATAGCTACGGCTAAAACATTTGTGGGAAACATTAATATTTGATGTAAAGGGTTATATTGTGTGGACACTGTTGTAATTATAAGAGAGTAAAACTGTTATTATACATCTACGGCTTGTGTTATGAACTAAATCACCGAACGTAGAACCTGGGTTCATAATGCCACAATAGACCCCATTTGGGGATTTTTTTAAGAATATGATGTTCTAAAAGTACATAGCATATTAAGCTTTTAAATGAGACTTGTTTACACTCTGAACGTTGTTGCTGTAATGAGTAATCGTCATGTAAATTACACCATGTTACGTTACTTGAATGACAACCAGTGACTGTGCTATATATTAAATATTTATAGCAGATAGCCAATGTGCTATGCCTTCTATTGCAATAATTAATTAATGTTTCGTCAGAGAAATCACGTAAATAGCACTTATATAATTATATAATACATGTATGCACTGGGGTGTGGGATAGAATTTCCAGGGTCAGTCTATTGGAAATTCTCCCCCACCTCACTATAAATGCATACCCATATATATGTACTGGGGTAGGGAGTAGAATTGCCATGGTCAGCCAGTGGATACCAACGTGGAAATTATAAATGTATATATTTTGAGTTGACTGGGTGAGTGAGCGATGACGTCCAAGCGTAGAAATATTTCATAGGCCTTAGCCTAGCGAGACAATATTCAGGGGGAGTCGGTTTTCTGTTGCATCGATATCTATACAATATTATTTATAGAATTACAGTATGACCGTTTTCCACTAACAACAATAATATCAACCCCATTCATACCTGTTACATCTTGAGTTAGTATAGTGTTGTGTTAAATAAATTGTTGGAATTGAGATAGAATAGTATGCCTATACATTGTATTTTGCTCAATTTTAATATTTGACTATGTGGTGTAGATAGACGTATATGAATTAAAACCAAAATTGTTGTGGAAGTCGTGATAGCGCAGTGGATGCGCTTCGCTTTAGGTGTGTCGGGAGTTAGAGCCCCCGGCTGGAGCCGTTACGATTGTGCCCTTAGGCAAGGCATTTAAATTACACGTGTGCCTCTTCTCTCTCTTCTATCAGGAATGAGGTATCGAGAGTAATTAATATAACTTGTAAGAACTTGTTTCGCAATCGAGCTAAAATAACTTTGTATAAACTAAACACAAAAATGTAAAAAAGTAAATATTGAAAAAAATAATGAGTTCGCATAGTGTAGTTCAGTACAGTAATTATATTTCCCCTAATATGGGGGGGTGTATTGTGTTTGCCATTGCCGTTTGTTATCTGTCGGATTAACCTTGTCCGCACATATTCAACAAACATGGCGTCAGGAAGCACCGGTATGATGTCTAGTTGTGAATAATTATAATCTCATTCTCATTGGATGATTGTTTGTGGAGATTGTTTGCGGATTTACGGCCAATTGAACATTTGTATTATGACACAGAACTTATCTGCGCATGTTCTCCATAACCCCAGACGGTGTGTTCTCATCACAAAGGAGACGAGTTGCTTCTGGGTCGTAGTGTGCCAAAATAGTTCTTTGTTAAACTCACGTGTAGTGTTCAATGTACAGTTTGCGTATATACATGTGCCATCAAGCTCAAATTGATAGCCTGTTCATTCCTATTAGCTGTACAATTTGTATATACAATAAGGGAGTCAATTTATTTATAGAGACTTCAATTTCCTAACTAATAAGTAACCGTTTTCAACTATACTGAATTTCGAAGAGTTTATACATTTATAATTTAGAAATTTTGATCGTTACAATTAAGCACATCAAATACTTCATATCTTTACACAGATAATTACTGCCATTCTCACTAGATAGTTATTATGCAACATCTATATTACTCGTCTGTTCAATATGATGACAGGAGATTAGTGTCAAGCAGTATACACATTAATTGTTTGTTCTGTTGCATATTTGGATAATAATAAACTTGTCATGGACATGATGATTCAAAATTCACCCATTGGCTACCCAACCTGGATAGGTGGGCGTTTCAAAATTCACCCAATGGCTACCCAATCCGGTCAGGTGTGCGTTCGAATCCAGCACTAGCCAATATATACCCCGATATTCTGGCTGCATTACGCTAATCCAGAATCTGAACCAGGTTAAATAAATAAGAATTAAACTTTTCGTAAAATTTTAATTGTGAATTGGATCTTTTAATTATAGCACGAGCCGCCCTCACAACAAGCGAGTTCCCCAACTACATACATATACTACAACACAAGAACCGTAGACCCACCAACATCAAATAAGCCGGGCCGGCACATGTATGAATGTGAAGAAATATTGGCAGAGGATGAGTATACATGTAATCTTTAATTTCGGTCTTAGAATAGCAAGAACTGATAGTGGAATGCTAATTTGCAGCGGATGGTCACAGATGTTCGGTACTGCAGCATTCCATATGTTAACAGACAAAAGTGTCGCTGTGGTCGTCTGTGATGAGACATATCGAAAAAACAGTATCATGGTGTCATTCAATTGCGAATTGTATTGAAGGAAAGTGGCAAATCTGTATGGAATACCCAATAGTGTATTGAAGGAAAGTGGCAGATCTGTATGGAATACCCAATAGTGTATTGAATGAAAGTGGCAGATCTGTATGGAATATCCCAATAGTGTATTGAAGGAAAGTGGCAGATCTGTATGGAATACCCAATATTGTATTGAAGGAAAGTGGCAGATCTGTATGGAATATCCCAATAGTGAACATATTGAATGTGTTGAACTATCAGTGAAATAATGACTGAAAGCAGACTCAATAGTGTGTTGAATGTGTTGAACTATCTGTATGGAATACCCAATAGTGTATTGAAGGAAAGTGGCAGATCTGTATGGAATACCCAATAGTGTATTGAATGAAAGTGGCAGATCTGTATGGAATACCCAATAGTGTATTGAAGGAAAGTGGCAGATCTGTATGGAATACCCAATAGTGTATTGAAGGAAAGTGGCAGATCTGTATGGAATACCCAATAGTGTATTGAAGGAAAGTGGCAGATCTGTATGGAATACCCAATAGTGTATTGAAGGAAAGTGGCAGATCTGTATGGAATACCCAATAGTGTATTGAAGGAAAGTGGCAGATCTGTATGGAATACCCAATAGTGTATTGAAGGAAAGTGGCAGATCTGTATGGAATACCCAATAGTGTATTGAAGGAAAGTGGCAGATCTGTATGGAATACCCAATAGTGTATTGAAGGAAAGTGGCTGATCTGTATGGAATATCCCAATAGTGTATTGAAGGAAAGTGGCATATCTGTATGGAATACCCAATAGTGTATTGAAGGAATGTGGCAGATCTGTATGGAATATCCCAATAGTGACCATATTGAATGTGTTGAACTATCAGTGAAATAATGACTGAAAGCAGATTCAATAGTGTCTTGAATGTGTTGAACTATCAGTGAAATAATGACTGAAAGCAGACCCAATAGTGTCTTGAATGTGTTGAACTATCAGTGAAATAATGACTGAAAGCAGACTCAATAGTGTGTTGAATGTGTTGAACTATCAGTGAAATAATGACTGAAAGCAGACTCAATAGTGTGTTGAATGTGTTGAACTATCAGTGAAATAATGACTGAAAGCAGACTCAAATGAATGAATGAATGAATGAATGAATGACTGGTGTTTTACGGCGCATCGACATCTAAGGTCATGTAGTGCGCATTAAAGTTATGCTTATTGTCGAGTGTATGACATAAAATTCTATATAAGTATATGCATTACGTAAAAATTAATACTAAGAAGTTATAAAGACGTAAGATTAATTACAGGTAATATATGAATGAATGATTACTACAAAGGCATGATTAACAATTGATATCACAGCTTATTATAAATTCCTATTGCCTTGATAAATGATATGATGGACTCTAC
>JABXNX010000549.1:0-15908 GCA_014843695.1 Archivesica marissinica | reverse complement strand
ATTGCAAATGGTGTTTCCAAAGAAGGGAGGTAACTCATTTTGCTAAAGTTGCAAATGGTGTTTTCCAAAGAAAGGGAGGTAACTCATTTTACTAAAATTGCAAATGGTGTTTCCAAAGAGAGTGGAAGGGATACTCATTTTGAATAAAGGTTGCAATGGTGTTTTCCAAAGAAAGGAGTGAAACTCATTTTACTAAAATTTGCAAGGTTTTTCCAAAGAAAGGATTAATTCATTTTTGCTAAAATTGCAAAATGGTGGTTTTTCCAAATAAGGGAGGAACTCATTTTACTAAAATTTGCAAATTTGTTTCCAAAGAAAGGAGGTAACTCCTTTTGCTACAATTGCAAAATGGGTTTTTTCCAAATAAAGGGATGTAATCATTTTGCTAAAGTTTGCAAATGGTTTTTCAAATCGAAAGACAAACGATGTAACTCAATTTTAATCTAAAATTGCAAATAGCGTTTCCAAAGAAAGGGATGTAACTCGTTTTACTAAAATTGCAAATGGTGTTTCCAAAGAAAGGGAGGTAACTCATATTATTGCAAATAGCGTTTCCAAAGAAAGGGATGTAACTCGTTTTACTAAAATTGCAAATGGTGTTTCCAAAGAAAGGGAGGTAACTCATATTATTGCAAATAGCGTTTCCAAAGAAAGGGATGTAACTCGTTTTACTAAAATTGCAAATGGTGTTTCCAAAGAAAGGGAGGTAACTCATATTATTGCAAATAGCGTTTCCAAAGAAAGGGATGTAACTCGTTTTACTAAAATTGCAAATGGTGTTTTCCAAAGAAAGGGAGGTAACTCATTTTACTAAAATTGCAAATGGTGTTTTCCAAAGAAAGGGATGTAAATCATTTTGCTAAAGTTGCAAATGGTGTTTTCCAAAGAAAGGGAGGTAACTCATTTTACTAAAATTGCAAATAAAATTGCAAATGGTGTTTCCAAAGAAAGGGAGGTAACTCAAATTGCAAATGGCGTTTCCAAAGAAAGGGATTTAACTCGTATGGCAAATGGCGTTTCCAAAGAAAGGGAGGTAACTCATAGCAAATGGCGTTTCCAAAGAAAGGGATGTAACTCGTTTTACTAAAATTGCAAATGGTGTTTACAAAGAAAGGGAGGTAACTCATTGCAAATGGTGTTTCCAAAGAAAGGGAGGTAACTCATATTATTGCAAATGGCGTTTCCAAAGAAAGGGAGGTAACTCATATTGCAAATGGAGTTTCCAAAGAAAGGGATGTAACTCATATTGCAAATGGTGTTTCCAAAGAAAGGGAGGTAACTCATATTGCAAATGGAGTTTCCAAAGAAAGGGAGGTAGGTAAATCATTGCAAATGGCGTTTGCAAAAGAAATGAAGGTAACTTGTTTTACTAAAATTGCAAATGGCGTTTCCAAAGAAAGGGATGTAAATCATTTTACTAAAATTGCAAATGGTGTTACCAAAGAAAGGGACGTAACTCATCAAAATTGCAAATGGTGTTTCCAAAAAAGGGATGTAACTCATTTTACTAAAATTGCAAATGGTGTTTCCAAAGAAAGGGAGGTAACTCATAAAATTGCAAATGGCGTTTCCAAAGAAAGGGAGGTAACTCATTTTACTAAAATTGCAAATGGTGTTTCCAAAGAAAGGGATGTAAATCATTTTGCTAAAATTGCAAATGGTGTTTTCCAAAGAAAGGGAGGTAACTCATTTTACTAAAATTGCAAATGTTGTTTCCAAAGAAAGGGAGGTAACTCATTTTGCTAAAATTGCAAATGGTGTTTTCCAAAGAAAGGGATGTAAATCATTTTGCTAAAGTTGCAAATGGTGTTTTCCATAGAAAGGGAGGTAACTCATTTTACTAAAATTGCAAATGGTGTTTCCAAAGAAAGGGAGGTAACTCATTTTGCTAAAATTGCAAATGGTGTTTTCCAAAAAAAGGGAGGTAACTCATTTTACTAAAATTGCAAATGGCATTTCCAAAGAAAGGCAACCACAAACACCAAAAAAAACACAAAACAAACCAAAACAAAACAACCAAAAAACAAACCAAAAAAAAAACCAAAAAAAAACCACAAAACAAACCAAAAAAAAACCAATTGCAAATGGCGTTTCCAAAGAAAGGGATGTAACTCGTTTTACTAAAATTGCAAATGGTGTTTCCAAAGAAAGGGAGGTAACCCATTGCAAATGGTGTTTCCAAAGAAAGGGACGTAACTCATTTTACTAAAATTGCAAATGGTGTTTCCAAAGAAAGGGAGGTAACTCATTTTACTAAAATTGCAAATGGTGTTTCCAAAGAAAGGGAGGTAACTCATATTGCAAATGGCGTTTCCAAAGAAAGGGAGGTAACTCATTGCAAATGGTGTTTCCAAAGAAAGGGATGTAACTCATATTGCAAATGGTGTTTCCAAAGAAAGGGAGGTAACTCATATTGAAAATGGAGTTTCCAAAGAAAGGGAGGTAGGTTAATCATTGCAAATGGCGTTTGCAAAAGAAATGAAGGTAACTCGTTTTACTAAAATTGCAAATGGCGTTTCCAAAGAAAGGGATGTAACTCGTTTACTAAAATTGCAAATGGCGTTTCCAAAGAAAGGGATGTAACTCGTTTTACTAAAATTGCAAATGGTGTTTCCAAAGAAAGGGAGGTAACTCATATTATTGCAAATAGCGTTTCCAAAGAAAGGGATGTAACTCGTTTTACTAAAATTGCAAATGGTGTTTCCAAAGAAAGGGAGGTAACTCATATTATTGCAAATAGCGTTTCCAAAGAAAGGGATGTAACTCATTTTACTAAAATTGCAAATGGTGTTTCCAAAGAAAGGGAGTAACATATTGCAAATGGTTTCCAAAGAAAGGGAGGTAACTCATTTTCTAAAATTGCAAATGGTGTTTCCAAAGAAAGGGATGTAAATCATTTTGCAAACAAAGGTGTTTTCCAAAGAAAGGGAGGTAACTCATTTTACTAAAATTGCAAATGGTGTTTCCAAAGAAAGGGAGGTAACTCATTTTGCTAAAATTGCAAATGGTGTTTCCAAAGAAAGGGAGGTAACTCATTTTACTAAAATTGCAAATGGCATTTCCAAAGAAAGGGCGGTAACTCATGCAAATGGCGTATCCAAAGAAAGGGATGTAACTCGTTTTACTAAAATTGCAAATGGTGTTTCCAAAGATACTAAAATTGCAAATGGTGTTTCCAAAGAAAGGAATGTAACTCGTTTTACTAAAATTGCAAATGGTATTTCCAAAGAAAGGGAGGTAACTCGTTTTACTAAAATTGCAAATGGTGTTTCCAAAGAAAGGGAGGTAACTCATATTGCAAATGGCGTTTCCAAAGAAAGGGATGTAACTCGTTTTACTAAAATTGCAAATGGTGTTTCCAAAGAAATGGACGTAACTCATTTTGCTAAAATTGCAAATGGTGTTTTCCAAAGAAAGGGAGGTAACTCATTTTACTAAAATTGCAAATGGTGTTTCCAAAGAAAGGGAGGTAACTCATATTGCAAATGGCGTTTCCAAAGAAAGGGAGGTAACTCATTGCAAATGGTGTTTCCAAAGAAAGGGATGTAACTCATATTGCAAATGGTGTTTCCAAAGAAAGGGAGGTAACTCATATTGCAAATGGAGTTTCCAAAGAAAGGGAGGTAGGTAAATCATTGCAAATGGCGTTTGCAAAAGAAATGAAGGTAACTCGTTTTACTAAAATTGCAAATGGTGTTTCCAAAGAAAGGGAGGTAACTCAAATTGCAAATGGCGTCTCCAAAGAAAAGGATTTAACTCTTATTGCAAATTGCGTTTCCAAAGGGATGTAACTCGTTTTTACTAAAATTGCAAATGGTGTTTCCAAAGAAAGGGAGGTAACACATATTGCAAATGGCATTTCCAAAGAAATGGCGGTAACTCATTGCAAATGGCGTATCCAAAGAAAGGGATGTAACTCGTTTTACTAAAATTGCAAATGTGTTTCCAAAGATACTAAAATTGCAAATGGTGTTTCCAAAGAAAGGGAGGTAACTCATATTATTGCAAATGGCGTTTCCAAAGAAAGGGATGTAACTCGTTACAAAACAAACCAAAAAAAACCAAACAAACCCAAAAAAATATTGCAAATGGCGTTTCCAAAAAAGGGATGTAATCATTTTACTAAAATTGCAAATGGTGTTTCCAAAGAAAGGGAGGTAACTCATATTATTGCAAATGGCGTTTCCAAAGAATGGGATGTAACTCGTTTTACTAAAATTGCAAATGGTGTTTCCAAAGAAAGGGAGGTAACTCAAATTGCAAATGGCGTTTCCAGAGAAAGGGATTTAGCTTGTATTGCAAATGGCGTTTCAAAAAAAGGGATGTAAATCATTTTACTAAAATTGCAAATGGTGTTTCCAAAGAAAGGGACGTAACTCATTTTGCTAAAGTTGCAAATGGTGTTTTCCAAAGAAAGGGAGGTAACTCATTTTACTAAAATTGCAAATGGTGTTTCCAAAGAAAGGGAGGTAACTCATATTGCAAATGGCGTTTCCAAAGAAAGGGAGGTAACTCATTGCAAATGGTGTTTCCAAAGAAAGGGATGTAACTAATATTGCAAATGGTGTTTCCAAAGAAAGGGAGGTAACTCATATTGCAAATGGCGTTTCCAAAGAAAGGGATGTAACTCGTTTTACTAAAATTGCAAATGGCGTTTCCAAAGAAAGAGTGTAACGCGTTGTACTAAAATTACAAATGGTGTTTCCAAAGAAAGGGAGGTAACCCATTGCAAATGGTGTTTCCAAAGAAAGGGACGTAACTCATTTTGCTAAAATTGCAAATGGTGTTTTCCAAAGAAAGGGAGGTAACTCATACAAAATTGCAAATGGGTTTCCAAAGAAAGGGAGGTAACAAACAAAAAAAACTCTTTCTAAAATTGCAAATGGCGTTTCCAAAGAAAGGGATGTAACTCGTTTTACTAAAATTGCAAATGGTGTTTCCAAAGAAAGGGAGGTAACTCATATTGCAAATGGCGTTTCCAAAGAAAGGGATGTAACTCGTTTTACTAAAATTGCAAATGGCGTTTCCAAAGAAAGGGATGTAACTCATATTGCAAATGGTGTTTCCAAAGAAAGGGAGGTAACTCATATTGCAAATGGAGTTTCCAAAGAAAGGGAGGTAGGTAAATCATTGCAAATGGCGTTTGCAAAAGAAATGAAGGTGACTCGTTTTACTAAAATTGCAAATGGCGTTTCCAAAGAAAGGGATGTAACTCGTTTTACGAAAATTGCAAATGGTGTTTTCCAAAGAAAGGGAGGTAACTCATTTTACTAAAATTGCAAATGGTGTTTCCAAAGAAAGGGAGGTAACTCATTTTGCTAAAGTTGCAAATGTTGTTTTCCAAAGAAAGGGAGGTAACTCATTTTACTAAAATTGCAAATGGTGTTTCCAAAGAAAGGGAGGTAACTCATTTTGCTAAAATTGCAAATGGTGTTTTCCAAAGAAAGGGAGGTAACTCATTTTACTAAAATTGCAAATGACATTTCCAAAGAAAGGGCGGTAACTCATTGCAAATGGCGTATCCAAAGAAAGGGATGTAACTCGTTTTACTAAAATTGCAAATGGTGTTTCCAAAGATACTAAAATTGCAAATGGTGTATCCAAAGAAAGGAATGTAACTCGTTTTACTAAAATTGCAAATGGTATTTCCAAAGAAAGGGAGGTAACTCGTTTTACTAAAATTGCAAATGGTGTTTCCAAAGAAAGGGAGGTAACTCATATTGCAAATGGCGTTTCCAAAGAAAGGGAGGTAGGTAAATCATTGCAAATGGCGTTTGCAAAAGAAATGAATGTAACTCGTTTTACTAAAATTGCAAATGGCGTTTCCAAAGAAAGGGATGTAAATCATTTTGCTAAAGTTGCAAATGGTGTTTCCAAAGAAAGGGATGTAACTCATTTTGCTAAAATTGCAAATGGTGTTTTCCAAAGAAAGGGAGGTAACTCATTTTACTAAAATTGCAAATGGTGTTTCCAAAGAAGGGAGGTAACTCATTTTGCTAAAGTTGCAAATGGTGTTTTCCAAAGAAAGGGAGGTAACTCATTTTACTAAAATTGCAAATGGTGTTTCCAAAGAAAGGGATGTAAATCATTTTGCTAAAGTTGCAAATGGTGTTTCCAAAGAAAGGGAGGTAACTCATATTGCAAATGGCGTTTCCAAAGAAAGAGAGGTAACTCATTTTACTAAAATTGCAAATGGTGTTTCCAAAGAAAGGGAGGTAACTCATATTGCAAATGGCGTTTCCAAAGAAAGAGAGGTAACTCATTGCAAATGGTGTTTCCAAAGAAAGGGATGTAACTCATATTGCAAATGGTATTTCCAAAGAAAGGGAGGTAACTCATATTGCAAATGGAGTTTCCAAAGAAAGGGAGGTAGGTAAATCATTGCAAATGGCGTTTGCAAAAGAAATGAAGGTAACTCGTTTTACTAAAATTGCAAATGGCGTTTCCAAAGAAAGGGATGTAACTCGTTTTACTAAAATTGCAAATGGTGTTTCCAAAGAAAGGGAGGTAACTCATATTATTGCAAATGGCGTTTCCAAAGAAAGGGATGTAACTCGTTTTACTAAAATTGCAAATGGTGTTTCCAAAGAAAGGGATGTAACTCATATTGCAAATGGTGTTTCCAAAGAAAGGGAGGTAACTCATATTGCAAATGGAGTTTCCAAAGAAAGGGAGGTAGGTAAATCATTGCAAATGGCGTTTGCAAAAGAAATGAAGGTAACTCGTTTTACTAAAATTGCAAATGGCGTTTCCAAAGAAAGGGATGTAACTCATTTTACTAAAGTTGCAAATGGTGTTTCCAAAGAAAGGGACGTAACTCATTTTGCTAAAATTGCAAATGGTGTTTTCCAAAGAAAGGGAGGTAACTCATTTTACTAAAATTGCAAATGGTGTTTCCAAAGAAAGGGAGGTAACTCATTTTGCTAAAGTTGCAAATGGGTTTTCCAAAGAAAGGGAGGTAACTCATTTTACTAAAATTGCAAATGGTGTTTCCAAAGAAAGGGATGTAACATTTTGCTAAAATTGCAAATGGTGTTTTCCAAAGAAAGGGAGGTAACTCATTTTACTAAAATTGCAAATGTTGTTTCCAAAGAAGGGAGGTAACTCATTTTGCTAAATTCAAATGGTGTTCCAAAGAAAGGATGTAAATCATTTTGCTAAAGTTGCAAATGGTGTTTTCCATAGAAAGGGAGGTAACTCATTTTACTAAAATTGCAAATGGTGTTTCCAAAGAAAGGGAGGTAACTCATTTTGCTAAAATTGCAAATGGTGTTTTCCAAAAAAAGGGAGGTAACTCATTTTACTAAAATTGCAAATGGCATTTCCAAAGAAAGGGCGGTAACTCATTGCAAATGGCGTATCCAAAGAAAGGGATGTAACTCGTTTTACTAAAATTGCAAATGGTGTTTCCAAAGATACTAAAATTGCAAATGGTGTTTCCAAAGAAAGGAATGTAACTCGTTTTACTAAAATTGAAAATGGTATTTCCAAAGAAAGGGAGGTAACTCGTTTTACTAAAATTGCAAATGGTGTTTCCAAAGAAAGGGAGGTAACTCATATTGCAAATGGCGTTTCCAAAGAAAGGGATGTAACTCGTTTTACTAAAATTGCAAATGGTGTTTCCAAAGAAAGGGATGTAACGCGTTGTACTAAAATTGCAAATGGTGTTTCCAAAGAAAGGGACGTAACTCATTTTGCTAAAATTGCAAATGGTGTTTTCCAAAGAAAGGGAGGTAACTCATTTTACTAAAATTGCAAATGGTGTTTCCAAAGAAAGGGAGGTAACTCATATTGCAAATGGCGTTTCCAAAGAAAGGGAGGTAACTCATTGCAAATGGTGTTTCCAAAGAAAGGGATGTAACTCATATTGCAAATGGTGTTTCCAAAGAAAGGGAGGTAACTCATATTGCAAATGGAGTTTCCAAAGAAAGGGAGGTAGGTTAATCATTGCAAATGGCGTTTGCAAAAGAAATGAAGGTAACTCGTTTTACTAAAATTGCAAATGGCGTTTCCAAAGAAAGGGATGTAACTCGTTTTACTAAAATTGCAAATGGCGTTTCCAAAGAAAGGGATGTAACTCGTTTTACTAAAATTGCAAATGGTGTTTCCAAAGAAAGGGAGGTAACTCATATTATTGCAAATAGCGTTTCCAAAGAAAGGGATGTAACTCGTTTTACTAAAATTGCAAATGGTGTTTCCAAAGAAAGGGAGGTAACTCATATTATTGCAAATAGCGTTTCCAAAGAAAGGGATGTAACTCGTTTTACTAAAATTGCAAATGGTGTTTCCAAAGAAAGGGAGGTAACTCATTTTCTAAAATGCAAATGGTGAATCATTTTGCTAAAATTGCAAATTGTTTCCAAAGAAAGGGATGTAAATCATTTTGCTAAAGTTGCAAATGGTGTTTTCCAAAGAAAGGGAGGTAACTCATTTTACTAAAATTGCAAATGGTGTTTCCAAAGAAAGGGAGGTAACTCATTTTGCTAAAATTGCAAATGGTGTTTTCCAAAGAAAGGGAGGTAACTCATTTTACTAAAATTGCAAATGGCATTTCCAAAGAAAGGGCGGTAACTCATTGCAAATGGCGTATCCAAAGAAAGGGATGTAACTCGTTTTACTAAAATTGCAAATGGTGTTTCCAAAGATACTAAAATTGCAAATGGTGTTTCCAAAGAAAGGAATGTAACTCGTTTTACTAAAATTGCAAATGGTGTTTCCAAAGAAAGGGAGGTACTCGTTTTACTAAAATTGCAAATGGTGTTTCCAAAGAAAGGGAGGTAACTCATATTGCAAATGGCGTTTCCAAAGAAAGGGATAACTCGTTTTACTAAAATTGCAAATGGTGTTTCCAAAGAAAGGGATGTAACTCATTTTACTAAAATTGCAAATGGTGTTTCCAAAGAAAGGGACGTAACTCATTTTGCTAAAATTGCAAATGGTGTTTCCAAAGAAAGGGAGGTAACTCATTTTACTAAAATTGCAAATGGTGTTTCCAAAGAAAGATAACTCATTGCAAATGGCGTTTCCAAAGAAAGGGAGGTAACTCATTGCAAATGGTGTTTCCAAAGAAAGGGATGTAACTCATATTGCAAATGGTGTTTCCAAAGAAAGGGAGGTAAGTCATCATTGCAAATGGCGTTTCCAAAGAAAGGGAGGTAACTCGTTTACTAAAATTGCAAATGGCGTTTCCAAAGAAAGGGAGGTAACTCGTTTACTAAAATTGCAAATGGCGTTTCCAAAGAAAGGGATGTAACTCGTTTTACTAAAATTGCAAATGGTGTTTCCAAAGAAAGGGATGTAACTCATTTTATTGCAAATGGTGTTTCCAAAGAAAGGGATGTAACTCATTTTACTAAAATTGCAAATGGTGTTTCCAAAGAAAGGGAGGTAACTCATTTTACTAAAATTGCAAATGGTGTTTCCAAAGAAAGGGACGTAACTCATTTTGCTAAAATTGCAAATGGTGTTTTCCAAAGAAAGGGATGTAAATCATTTTGCTAAAGTTGCAAATGGTGTTTCCAAAGAAAGGGACGTAACTCATTTTACTAAAATTGCAAATGGTGTTTCCAAAGAAAGGGAGGTAACTCATTTTGCTAAAATTGCAAATGGTGTTTCCAAAGAAAGGGAGGTAACTCATTTTACTAAAATTGCAAATGGTGTTTCCAAAGAAAGGGAGGTAACTCATTTTGCTAAATTGCAAATGGTGTTTCCAAAGAAAGGGAGGTAACTCATTCACAAACAAAAACACAAACCAAAAAAACAAAAATTGCAAATGGTGTTTCCAAAGAAAGGGAGTAACTCGTTTTACTAAAATTGCAAATGGTGTTTCCAAAGAAAGGGAGGTAACTCGTTTTCTAAAATTGCAAATGGTGTTTCCAAAGAAAGGGAGGTAACTCATTTTCTAAAATTGCAAATGGTGTTTCCAAAGAAAGGGACGTAACTCATTTTACTAAAATTGCAAATGGTGTTTCCAAAGAAAGGGACGTAACTCATTTTGCTAAAATTGCAAATGGTGTTTCCAAAGAAAGGGAGGTAACTCATTTTACTAAAATTGCAAATGGTGTTTCCAAAGAAAGGGATAACTCATTGCAAATGGCGTTTCCAAAGAAAGGGAGGTAACTCATTGCAAATGGTGTTTCCAAAGAAAGGGATGTAACTCAATTGCAAATGGTGTTTCCAAAGAAAGGGAGGTAACTCATATTGCAAATGGAGTTTCCAAAGAAAGGGAGGTAGGTAAATCATTGCAAATGGCGTTTGCAAAAGAAATGAAGGTAACTCGTTTTACTAAAATTGCAAATGGCGTTTCCAAAGAAAGGGATGTAACTCAAATTGCAAATGGGTTTCCAAAGAAGGAAAGGGATGTAACTCGTTTTACTAAAATTGCAAATGGTGTTTCCAAAGAAAGGGAGGTAACTCATTTTGCAAAATTGCAAATGGTGTTTCCAAAGAAAGGGACGTAACTCATTTTACTAAAATTGCAAATGTGTTTCCAAAGATACTAAAATTGCAAATGGTGTTTCCAAAGAAAGATAACTCATTGCAAATGGCGTTTCCAAAGAAAGGGAGGTAACTCATTGCAAATGGTGTTTCCAAAGAAAGGGATGTAACTCATATTGCAAATGGTGTTTCCAAAGAAAGGGAGGTAACTCATATTGCAAATGGAGTTTCCAAAGAAAGGGAGGTAGGTAAATCATTGCAAATGGCGTTTGCAAAAGAAATGAAGGTAACTTGTTTTACTAAAATTGCAAATGGCGTTTCCAAAGAAAGGGATGTAACTCGTTTTACTAAAATTGCAAATGGTGTTTCCAAAGAAAGGGATGTAACTTATATTGCAAATGGTGTTTCCAAAGAAAGGGAGGTAACTCATTTTACTAAAATTGCAAATGGTGTTTCCAAAGAAAGGGACGTAACTCATTTTGCTAAAATTGCAAATGGTGTTTTCCAAAGAAAGGGATGTAAATCATTTTGCTAAAGTTGCAAATGGTGTTTCCAAAGAAAGGGACGTAACTCATTTTACTAAAATTGCAAATGGTGTTTCCAAAGAAAGGGAGATAACTCATATTGCAAATGGCGTTTCCAAAGAAAGGGAGGTAACTCATTTTACTAAAATTGCAAATGGTGTTTCCAAAGAAAGGGACGTAACTCGTTTTGCTAAAATTGCAAATGGTGTTTTTCAAAGAAAGGGATGTAAATCATTTTGCTAAAGTTGCAAATGGTGTTTCCAAAGAAAGGGACGTAACTCATTTTACTAAAATTGCAAATGGTGTTTCCAAAGAAAGGGACGTAACTCATTTTGCTAAAATTGTAAATGGTGTTTTCCAAAGAAAGGGAGGTAACTCATTTTACTAAAATTGCAAATGGTGTTTCCAAAGAAAGAGATAACTCATTGCAAATGGCGTTTCCAAAGAAAGGGAGGTAACTCATTGCAAATGGTGTTTCCAAAGAAAGGGATGTAACTCATATTGCAAATGGTGTTTCCAAAGAAAGGGAGGTAACTCATATTGCAAATGGAGTTTCCAAAGAAAGGGAGGTAGGTAAATCATTGCAAATGGCGTTTGCAAAAGAAATGAAGGTAACTTGTTTTACTAAAATTGCAAATGGCGTTTCCAAAGAAAGGGATGTAACTCGTTTTACTAAAATTGCAAATGGTGTTTCCAAAGAAAGGGATGTAACTTATATTGCAAATGGTGTTTCCAAAGAAAGGGAGGTAACTCATATTGCAAATGAAGTTTCCAAATAAAGGGAGGTAGGTAAATCATTGCAAATGGCGTTTGCAAAAGAAATGAATGTAACTCGTTTTACTAAAATTGCAAATGGCGTTTCCAAAGAAAGGGATGTAAATCATTTTGCTAAAGTTGCAAATGGTGTTTCCAAAGAAAGGGATGTAACTCATTTTGCTAAAATTGCAAATGGTGTTTTCCAAAGAAAGGGAGGTAACTCATTTTACTAAAATTGCAAATGGTGTTTCCAAAGAAGGGAGGTAACTCATTTTGCTAAAGTTGCAAATGGTGTTTTCCAAAGAAAGGGAGGTAACTCATTTTACTAAAATTGCAAATGGTGTTTCCAAAGAAAGGGATGTAAATCATTTTGCTAAAGTTGCAAATGGTGTTTCCAAAGAAAGGGAGGTAACTCATATTGCAAATGGCGTTTCCAAAGAAAGAGAGGTAACTCATTTTACTAAAATTGCAAATGGTGTTTCCAAAGAAAGGGAGGTAACTCATATTGCAAATGGCGTTTCCAAAGAAAGAGAGGTAACTCATTGCAAATGGTGTTTCCAAAGAAAGGGATGTAACTCATATTGCAAATGGTATTTCCAAAGAAAGGGAGGTAACTCATATTGCAAATGGAGTTTCCAAAGAAAGGGAGGTAGGTAAATCATTGCAAATGGCGTTTGCAAAAGAAATGAAGGTAACTCGTTTTACTAAAATTGCAAATGGCGTTTCCAAAGAAAGGGATGTAACTCGTTTTACTAAAATTGCAAATGGTGTTTCCAAAGAAAGGGAGGTAACTCATATTATTGCAAATGGCGTTTCCAAAGAAAGGGATGTAACTCGTTTTACTAAAATTGCAAATGGTGTTTCCAAAGAAAGGGATGTAACTCATATTGCAAATGGTGTTTCCAAAGAAAGGGAGGTAACTCATATTGCAAATGGAGTTTCCAAAGAAAGGGAGGTAGGTAAATCATTGCAAATGGCGTTTGCAAAAGAAATGAAGGTAACTCGTTTTACTAAAATTGCAAATGGCGTTTCCAAAGAAAGGGATGTAAATCATTGTGCTAAAGTTGCAAATGGTGTTTCCAAAGAAAGGGACGTAACTCATTTTGCTAAAATTGCAAATGGTGTTTTCCAAAGAAAGGGAGGTAACTCATTTTACTAAAATTGCAAATGGTGTTTCCAAAGAAAGGGAGGTAACTCATTTTGATAAAGTTGCAAATGGTGTTTTCCAAAGAAAGGGAGGTAACTCATTTTACTAAAATTGCAAATGGTGTTTCCAAAGAAAGGGATGTAAATCATTTTGCTAAAATTGCAAATGGTGTTTTCCAAAGAAAGGGAGGTAACTCATTTTACTAAAATTGCAAATGTTGTTTCCAAAGAAAGGGAGGTAACTCATTTTGATAAAGTTGCAAATGGTGTTTTCCAAAGAAAGGGAGGTAACTCATTTTACTAAAATTGCAAATGGTGTTTCCAAAGAAAGGGATGTAAATCATTTTGCTAAAATTGCAAATGGTGTTTTCCAAAGAAAGGGAGGTAACTCATTTTACTAAAATTGCAAATGTTGTTTCCAAAGAAAGGGAGGTAACTCATTTTGCTAAAATTGCAAATGGTGTTTTCCAAAGAAAGGGATGTAAATCATTTTGCTAAAGTTGCAAATGGTGTTTTCCATAGAAAGGGAGGTAACTCATTTTACTAAAATTGCAAATGGTGTTTCCAAAGAAAGGGAGGTAACTCATTTTGCTAAAATTGCAAATGGTGTTTTCCAAAAAAAGGGAGGTAACTCATTTTACTAAAATTGCAAATGGCATTTCCAAAGAAAGGGCGGTAACTCATTGCAAATGGCGTATCCAAAGAAAGGGATGTAACTCGTTTTACTAAAATTGCAAATGGTGTTTCCAAAGATACTAAAATTGCAAATGGTGTTTCCAAAGAAAGGAATGTAACTCGTTTTACTAAAATTGCAAATGGTATTTCCAAAGAAAGGGAGGTAACTCATTTTACTAAAATTGCAAATGGTGTTTCCAAAGAAAGGGAGGTAACTCATATTGCAAATGGCGTTTCCAAAGAAAGGGAGGTAACTCATTGCAAATGGTGTTTCCAAAGAAAGGGATGTAACTCATATTGCAAATGGTGTTTCCAAAGAAAGGGAGGTAACTCATATTGCAAATGGAGTTTCCAAAGAAAGGGAGGTAGGTTAATCATTGCAAATGGCGTTTGCAAAAGAAATGAAGGTAACTCGTTTTACTAAAATTGCAAATGGCGTTTCCAAAGAAAGGGATGTAACTCGTTTTACTAAAATTGCAAATGGCGTTTCCAAAGAAAGGGATGTAACTCGTTTTACTAAAATTGCAAATGGTGTTTCCAAAGAAAGGGAGGTAACTCATTTTGCTAAAATTGCAAATGGTGTTTCCAAAGAAAGGGACGTAACTCATTTTACTAAAATTGCAAATGGTGTTTCCAAAGAAAGGGACGTAACTCATTTTGCTAAAATTGTAAATGGTGTTTTCCAAAGAAAGGGAGGTAACTCATTTTACTAAAATTGCAAATGGTGTTTCCAAAGAAAGATAACTCATTGCAAATGGCGTTTCCAAAGAAAGGGAGGTAACTCATTGCAAATGGTGTTTCCAAAGAAAGGGATGTAACTCATATTGCAAATGGTGTTTCCAAAGAAAGGGAGGTAACTCATATTGCAAATGGAGTTTCCAAAGAAAGGGAGGTAGGTAAATCATTGCAAATGGCGTTTGCAAAAGAAATGAAGGTAACTTGTTTTACTAAAATTGCAAATGGCGTTTCCAAAGAAAGGGATGTAACTCGTTTTACTAAAATTGCAAATGGTGTTTCCAAAGAAAGGGATGTAACTTATATTGCAAATGGTGTTTCCAAAGAAAGGGAGGTAACTCATTTTACTAAAATTGCAAATGGTGTTTCCAAAGAAAGGGACGTAACTCATTTTGCTAAAATTGCAAATGGTGTTTTCCAAAGAAAGGGATGTAAATCATTTTGCTAAAGTTGCAAATGGTGTTTCCAAAGAAAGGGACGTAACTCATTTTACTAAAATTGCAAATGGTGTTTCCAAAGAAAGGGAGATAACTCATATTGCAAATGGCGTTTCCAAAGAAAGGGAGGTAACTAATTGCAAATGGTGTTTCCAAAGAAAGGGATGTAACTCATATTGCAAATGGAGTTTCCAAAGAAAGGGACGTAACTCATTTTACTAAAATTGCAAATGGTGTTTCCAAAGAAAGGGACGTAACTCATTTTGCTAAAATTGCAAATGGTGTTTTTCAAAGAAAGGGATGTAAATCATTTTGCTAAAGTTGCAAATGGTGTTTCCAAAGAAAGGGACGTAACTCATTTTACTAAAATTGCAAATGGTGTTTCCAAAGAAAGGGACGTAACTCATTTTGCTAAAATTGTAAATGGTGTTTTCCAAAGAAAGGGAGGTAACTCATTTTACTAAAATTGCAAATGGTGTTTCCAAAGAAAGAGATAACTCATTGCAAATGGCGTTTCCAAAGAAAGGGAGGTAACTCATTGCAAATGGTGTTTCCAAAGAAAGGGATGTAACTCATATTGCAAATGGTGTTTCCAAAGAAAGGGAGGTAACTCATATTGCAAATGGAGTTTCCAAAGAAAGGGAGGTAGGTAAATCATTGCAAATGGCGTTTGCAAAAGAAATGAAGGTAACTTGTTTTACTAAAATTGCAAATGGCGTTTCCAAAGAAAGGGATGTAACTCGTTTTACTAAAATTGCAAATGGTGTTTCCAAAGAAAGGGATGTAACTTATATTGCAAATGGTGTTTCCAAAGAAAGGGAGGTAACTCATATTGCAAATGAGTTTCCAAAGAAAGGGAGGTAGGTAAATATTGCAAATGGCGTTTCCAAAGAAAGGAATGTAACTCGTTTTACTAAAATTGCAAATGGTGTTTCCAAAGAAAGGGATGTAAATCATTTTGCTAAAGTTGCAAATGGTGTTTCCAAAGAAAGGGACGTAACTCATTTTGCTAAAATTGCAAATGGTGTTTTCCAAAGAAAGGGAGGTAACTCATTTTACTAAAATTGCAAATGGTGTTTCCAAAGAAAGGGAGGTAACTCATTTTGCTAAAATTGCAAATGGTGTTTCCAAAGAAAGGGAGGTAACTCATTTTGCTAAAATTGCAAATGGTGTTTTCCAAAGAAAGGGAGGTAACTCA
>JABXNX010000548.1:12500-15910 GCA_014843695.1 Archivesica marissinica | reverse complement strand
AGACAATATGTTTGAAGGATGGTCCGACACTATTTTGGAGGATGGTCCGACACTATGCATGAAGGATGGTCCAACATTATGTTTGGAGGATGGTCAGACAATATGTTTGAAGGATGGTCCGACACTATGTTTGAAGGATGGTCCGACACTATGATTGGAGGATGGTCCGACACTATTTTGGAGGATGGTCCGACACTATGTTTGAAGGATGGTCCGACACTATGATTGAAGGATGGTCCGACACTATTTTGGAGGATGGTCCGACACTATGCATGAAGGATGGTTCAACATTATGTTTGAAGGATGGTCCGACACTATGTTTGAAGGATGGTCCGACACTATGTTTGAAGGATGGTCCGACACTATGTTTGAAGGATGGTCCGACAATATGTTTGAAGGATGGTCTGACACCATACTGGAATGATTGTCCGACAATATGATTGGAGGATGGTCCGACAATTTTCACGAAGGAAGGTCTGACACTATTTTGGAGGAAGGTCTGACACTATGCATGAAGGATGGTCAAACATTATGTTTGAAGGATGGTCCAACATTATGTTAGAAGGATGGTCAGACAATATTTTTGAAGGATGGTCCAACATTATGTTTGAAGGATGGTCCGACACTATGTTTGAAGGATGGTCCGACACTATGTTTGAAGGATGGTCCGACACTATGTTTGAAGGATGGTCCGACAATATGATTGAAGGATGGTCCGACACTATGTTTGAATGATGGTCCGACACTATGTTTGAAAGATGGTCCGACACTATGTTTGAATGATGGTCCGACACTATGTTTGAAGGATGGTCCGACATTATGTTTGAAGGATGGTCCGACACTATGTTTGAAGGATGGTCCGACACTATGTTTGAAGGATGGTCAGACAATATGTTTGAAGGATGGTCCGACAATATTTTGGAGAATGGTCTGACAGCATACTGGAAGGATGGTTGGACACTAGTATGGAAGGATGGCACGACATCATGCTGGACGGATGGGCCTACAATATGTTGGAAAGGTGACACGTCATTATACTGGACGGATGGGCCTACACTATGTTGGAAAGGTAACACGTCATCATGCTGGACGGATGGGCCTACAATATGTTGGAAAGGTGACATGTCATTATACTGGACGGATGGGCCTACAATATGTTGGAAAGGTGACACGTCATTATACTGGACGGATGGGTCTACAATATGTTGGAAAGGTGACACGTCATCATGCTGGACGGATGGACCTACAATATGTTGGAAAGGTGACACGACATCATGCTGGACGGATGGGCCTACAATATGTTGGAGAGGTGACACGACATCATGCTGGACGGATGGGCCTACAATATGTTGGAAAGGTAACACGTCATCATGCTGGACGGATGTGCCTACAATATGTTGGAAAGGTAACACGTCATCATGCTGGACGGATGGGCCTACAATATGTTGGAAAGGTGACACGTCATTATACTGGACGGATGGGCCTACACTATGTTGGACAGGTGACACGTCATTATACTGGACGGATGGGGCCTACACTATGTTGGACAGGTGACACGTCATCATGCTAGACGAATGTGCCTACAATATGTTGGAAAGGTGACACGACAATATACTGGACGGATGGTCCAATAACATACCGGGATGGATGTACAACAACTAAGCTTACCGGAACGATGGTGCAATAATGTTCTTGTATGTCAGCGCCAGTAGAGCGTGTAGAGAATCTAGGTTCTGTACAAAGGACCGGAAGTTGCCACCGAGAGTTCTAAGCATTTTATCATAGCCATGCTTAAGACAATACTCCAGGAAATACTCGCCAAATATCTCCAGAACTACCGGTAACTCGACGTCTGAAAGCGAAAACAGGTATAGTGTTATCATTATCTTGCCATCATACTACCTATTACGTAATTCTCAAACTCAATTCCTCTGACTGACAGGATATTTAATTTCGTATTAAAAGTATTGTCTTGTACATGCAACTGATATCATGGATAAATTGTCCTGCAACTGCAATAACAGAAAGAAACTGCCGCAAAACAACATGCCACGGAAATATTGCTTGTATGTGCGTCTCAACTAACATGATCAGGACAAATCAGGTATGACACCGCAATCACAGCGGGGGATATGACGTATGACTTTTGATGCATGAGTATTCCGTGACAATTACTGATTCGCATTAAATAATTTATATAATGCAGACTTGCATTTATAGGATATAGGCCGAAAACGATCCAATATATAAAATATTGGACTGTGTTTTCAGGCTTATGTCTTACTTAAAACACACACTTATATAACAAGATCTTACTATATAAAATTGATAATTTCGTTCATTTATCTATAGGATTTAATATAATAATTTGGCCTATTAAGAGCAGTGTGTTGTGATGTTACGTTTATTTATCGTCGCTACCGGTTGCCCATATGAGCGACGCCTCCTGAAGAGATTAGCCATTTTAGATGTTGGAGGATAGTGCATGATACAGACAGAGACCCATTACAGAGTCTCTTCTCTCCTCTTCTGGTTCTTTTACGTGCACTGTGTAAAGCACCGACACGAGACCTCGGTTTAACGTCCCATCTGAAAGACTGTTAATTTTATTAGGGTCAGACGGGGGATCGAACCTGCGATCCCTGGATTACTAGTCCAACGTGTTACCACTGGACTACCTGATCCGTTTGAGAGCAGTCCAATATTAAAAATAAAGTACAGCAAATACAAAGGTATGACGTCATGACAGTGTTTAAGATGATTTATGGTTGGAAAATATTAAACGTCGGAAATAATATGACGAGAGAGGAAAGAAAACATTTCCGTCTATTTATTAATAACTGTACCGTAACACATTATTCTAAATGAACGCAACATTTCCCAATAATTTGAACACGATCTCTGGCAGCTGATCACATGATATGCAATGAGAGATATCACTGGCTTTTCTATTTCCTCCATTGGCATAATATTATATTATTCCGAAATGTAAATAGGTCATTTTAGTTAGAATCCTTTGTTTTTTACTGTTGTTTTCTAACCAGATGTTGCGGTATGATAAATGCGATTTTATCAAAATCGTGCTACTTAACTGATAACATTGTTTTACAAATAAGTACCCATTGCACATACTGTATGAGATATGTGGAGATATAGTAATTTATTAATCATAAGAAGCGATAGTGAAATAAAATTGTTAGCATGTTGTGCAAAGGAAACAACGATAAAGCAGAGGAAAACACTTAATAGGACCTATTGTGCAAAAACAGCTATTTTGCACACGATACTAAGTATTGTGATTGTCTAATGTATATATTATAAATAGAAATGACCGTACTAATTTTATGCAATATTCGCGCCTAAAATCAACAAGCTATTTTGGCGCGTAAAAAGAATGATTACATGAGAAC
>JABXNX010000548.1:0-7500 GCA_014843695.1 Archivesica marissinica | reverse complement strand
GCGCTATAACATACACGTATTACATACAATATACACACATGGCTTGGACCACGCGTTATAACATACAAGTATTACATACATACACACATGGCTTGGACCACGCGCTATAACATACACGTATTACATACATACACACATGGCTTGGACCACGCGTTATAACATACACGTATTACATATATACACACATGGCTTGGACCACGCGTTATAACATACAAGTATTACATACATACACACATGGCTTGGACCACGCGCTATAACATACACGTATTACATACATACACACATGGCTTGGACCACGCGTTATAACATACAAGTATTACATACATACACATATGGCTTGGACCACGCGTTATAACATACAAGTATTACATACATACACACATGGCTTGGACCACGCGTTATAACATACAAGTATTACATACATACACACATGGCTTGGACCACGCGTTATAACATACACGTATTACATACATACACATATGGCTTGGACCACGCGTTATAACATACACGTATTACATACATACATACATACACAACACACATGGCTTGGACCACGCGCTATAACATACAAGTATTACATACATACATACACACATGGCTTGGACCACGCGTTATAACATACAAGTATTACATACATACACACATGGCTTGGACCACGCGTTATAACATACAAGTATTACATATATACACACATGGCTTGGACCACGCGCTATAACATACACGTATTACATACATACATACACACATGGCTTGGACCACGCGTTATAACATACAAGTATTACATATATACACACATGGCTTGGACCACGCGCTATAACATACACGTATTACATACATACATACACACATGGCTTGGACCACGCGTTATAACATACAAGTATTACATATATACACACATGGCCTGGACCACGCGTTATAACATACAAGTATTACATACATACACACATGGCTTGGACCACGCGTTATAACATACACGTATTACATACATACACACATGGCTTGGACCACGCGTTATAACATACAAGTATTACATACATACACATATGGCTTGGACCACGCGCTATAACATACACGTATTACATACATACATACATACACACATGGCTTGGACCACGCGCTATAACATACAAGTATTACAATATACACATGGCTTGGACCACGCGCTATAACATACAAGTATTACATACATACACACATGGCTTGGACCACGCGCTATAACATACACGTATTACATACATACACACATGGCTTGGACCACGCGTTATAACATACACGTATTACATACATACACACATGGCTTGGACCACGCGTTATAACATACAAGTATTACATACATACACACATGGCTTGGACCACGCGTTATAACATACAAGTATTACATACATACACACATGGCTTGGACCACGCGTTATAACATACAAGTATTACATACATACACACATGGCTTGGACCACGCGTTATAACATACAAGTATTACATACATACACACATGGCTTGGACCACGCGTTATAACATACAAGTATTACATACATACACACATGGCTTGGACCACGCGTTATAACATACAAGTATTACATACATACACACATGGCTTGGACCACGCGTTATAACATACAAGTATTACATATATACACACATGGCTTGGACCACGCGTTATAACATACAAGTATTACATACATACACACATGGCTTGGACCACGCGCTATAACATACAAGTATTACATACATACACACATGGCTTGGACCACGCGCTATAACATACAAGTATTACATACATACACACATGGCTTGGACCACGCGTTATAACATACAAGTATTACATACATACACACATGGCTTGGACCACGCGCTATAACATACAAGTATTACATATATACACACATGGCTTGGACCACGCGCTATAACATACAAGTATTACATACATACACACATGGCTTGGACCACGCGTTATAACATACAAGTATTACATACATACACACATGGCTTGGACCACGCGCTATAACATACAAGTATTACATACATACACACATGGCTTGGACCACGCGCTATAACATACAAGTATTACATACATACACACATGGCTTGGACCACGCGCTATAACATACACGTATTACATACACACACACATGGCTTGGACCACGCGCTATAACATACAGGTATTACATACACACATGGCTTGGACCACGCGCTATAACATACAAGTATTACATACATACACACATGGCTTGGACCATGCGTTATAACATACAAGTATTATATACATACACACATGGCTTGGACCACGCGTTATAACATACAAGTATTACATACATACACACATGGCTTGGACCACGCGTTATAACATACAAGTATTACATACATACATACACACATGGCTTGGACCACGCGTTATAACATACAAGTATTACATATATACACACATGGCTTGGACCACGCGCTATAACATACAAGTATTACATACATACACACATGGCTTGGACCACGCGTTATAACATACAAGTATTACATACATACACACATGGCTTGGACCACGCGCTATAACATACACGTATTACATACATACATACACACATGGCTTGGACCACGCGCTATAACATACAAGTATTACATACATACACACATGGCTTGGACCACGCGTTATAACATACAAGTATTACATACATACACACATGGCTTGGACCACGCGTTATAACATACAAGTATTACATACATACACACATGGCTTGGACCACGCGTTATAACATACAAGTATTACATACATACACACATGGCTTGGACCACGCGTTATAACATACAAGTATTACATACATACACACATGGCTTGGACCACGCGTTATAACATACAAGTATTACATACATACACACATGGCTTGGACCACGCGTTATAACATACAAGTATTACATATATACACACATGGCTTGGACCACGCGCTATAACATACAAGTATTACATACATACACACATGGCTTGGACCACGCGTTATAACATACAAGTATTACATATATACACACATGGCTTGGACCACGCGTTATAACATACAAGTATTACATACATACACACATGGCTTGGACCACGCGTTATAACATACAAGTATTACATACATACACACATGGCTTGGACCACGCGTTATAACATACAAGTATTACATACATACACACATGGCTTGGACCACGCGTTATAACATACACGTATTACATACATACACACATGGCTTGGACCACGCGTTATAACATACAAGTATTACATATATACACACATGGCTTGGACCACGCGCTATAACATACACGTATTACATACATACATACACACATGGCTTGGACCACGCGTTATGACATACAAGTATTACATATATATACACATGGCCTGGACCACGCGCTATAACATACAAGTATTACATACATACACACATGGCTTGGACCACGCGTTACAACATACAAGTATTACATACATACACTCATGGCTTGGACCACGCGCTATAACATACATGTATTACATACATACACACATGGCTTGGACCACGCGCTATTACATACAAGTATTACATACATACACACATGGCTTGGACCACGCGTTATAACATACAAGTATTACATACATACACACATGGCTTGGACCACGCGTTACAACATACAAGTATTACATACATACACACTTGGCTTGGACCACGCTCTATAACATACAAGTATTACATACATACACACATGTCTTAGACCACGCGCTATTACATACAAGTATTACATACATACATACATGGCTTGGACCACGCGTTATAACATACAAGTATTACATATATACACACATACATACACACATGGCTTGGACCACGCGCTATAACATACAAGTATTACATACACACATACACACATGGCTTGGACCACGCGCTATAACATACAAGTATTACATATATACACACATGGCTTGGACCACGCGTTATAACATACACGTATTACATACACACATACACACATGGCTTGGACCACGCGCTATAACATACAAGTATTACATACACACATGGCTTGGACCACGCGTTATAACATACAAGTATTACATACATACACAAATGGCTTGGACCACTCCCTATAACATACAAGTATTACATATATACACAAATGTCTTGAACCACGCGTTATAACATACAAGTATTACATACATACACACATGGCTTGGACCACTCGCTATAACATACACGTATTACATACATACACACATGGCTTGGACCATCCGTTATAACATATAAGTATTATATACATACACACATGGCTTGGACCACGCGTTATAACATACAATTATTACATACATACACACATGGTTTGGACCACGCGTTATAACATACAAGTATTACATACATACATACACACATACACACATAGCCTGGACCACGCGTTATAACATACAAGTATTAAATATATACACACATGGCTTGGACCACGCGTTATAACATACAAGTATTACATACATACACACATGGCTTGGACCACGCGTTATAACATACAAGTATTACATATATACACACATGGCTTGGACCACGCGCTATAACATACAAGTATTACATACATACACACATGGCTTGGACCACGCGTTATAACATACAAGTATTACATACATACACACATGGCTTGGACCACGCGTTATAACATACAAGTATTACATATATACACACATGGCTTGGACCACGCGCTATAACATACAAGTATTACATACATACATACACACATGGCTTGGACCACGCGTTATAACATACAAGTATTACATATATACACACATGGCTTGGACCACGCGCTATAACATACAAGTATTACATACATACACACATGGCTTGGACCACGCGTTATAACATACAAGTATTACATACATACACACATGGCTTGGACCACGCGTTATAACATACAAGTATTACATATATACATACACACATGGCTTGGACCACGCGTTATAACATACAAGTATTACATACATACAACACACATGGCTTGGACCACGCGTTATAACATACAAGTATTACATATATACACACATGGCTTGGACCACGCGCTATAACATACAAGTATTACATACATACACACATGGCTTGGACCACGCGCTATAACATACAAGTATTACATACATACACACATGGCTTGGACCACGCGTTATAACATACAAGTATTACATACATACACACATGGCTTGGACCACGCGTTATAACATACAAGTATTACATACATACACACATGGCTTGGACCACGCGCTTATAACATACACGTATTACATACATACACACATGGCTTGGACCACGCGTTATAACATACAAGTATTACATATATACACACATGGCTTGGACCACGCGCTATAACATACAAGTATTACATACATACACACATGGCTTGGACCACGCGTTATAATAACATTATATTCGCTTCTCCCCATAAGCACACGAAGCATACCTGTTCAAGGTAGAATGCCCCCACGACCATACCTGTTTAAAATGAATAATTTTAAGACAGACTGAAATGCACGAAGTTCGGTATATATTTTGAAATATTTCCGAGGTAGGTTACTCCTGACCCCATTTACTTTACGCTAACAGTAAGGGAATTTAGCATGAATCTAGTAGCTTATATTAATCACGCTCGAGACCTCATTCCTGATGGAATCCATCGCCACGAGGGATAGGCCTAATGGCACAATCGTAATTGCTCCAGCAGGGCTCAAACTCCAAGGCTTTCGCACCTGAAGCGAACGCGCTACCGCTGTGCTATCACGATTTCCAGGAACCAAGCCTGCATTGGCTCAACAATTATTCATAAGATTAAGAGACAATATGTCTGCAAGTAAATCGTGACATATGACTAGACGTATTCCAGACAATATATAGCATAGCTAAGCTCGCTATAAACCAGAGTTATAGAGTATCTCTAGAAAACAATGAAGACGAACGGGAATCTACGGATGAACAGACAAATTAATAATACGGTACATTGTTTTAAGCAATTTGTTGCACATCAGGTACTACTCGCATATCTTGCAGACCGGCAAACATCAATACTAGACCCCAAAAATGCATTTTCATTTGGCCAATAAGACGAGAGGTAGCCTATACTTGTACGACAATCTTCATCCAAGACACGAGTTTGAGATGAAACAAAAGAAATTTGTTGATTTGATATTCCCAGCCGACGCTAAAAATTACCCTGAAAGTAATAAAATAAACTTATCATAGCTAGCTGTCTGCTTAGCATTTGTCGCAGTTTGCCCTTTTATATATTCGTGTTTGTAAGGCGGATGCGGCGTTCCATAGTTTAACGCAGTTTCAATCGCGCATGCGTCATATATACGAATAACTTCATGTCTTGTCGTTGTCTGTTGATTCAGGTGTGAATCGGTGATGATGCAATGTCCGTCGTGGACGGAACTTGTCAACGTTCGGCAAATCAACCACGGGTGAGCAGTTGCAAACGCATTGTATTGTTGTATGTATATGAATGAGAGGTGTATGAAAGGTTTGAATGCATTGGCTCCTTGCAATACCTAATCCCTTCTCTGGACTTTCCTAACTGTCTCTCAGCTCAGAACGACTTAATAACTCTCACCAGAAGGTCATACTATCCAAGAACGATATATATTCAAGATCGATAGAAGAAGTTCCAATTTATATTGGAATAATTGTCTAACACACTGTGGTAAGATATTCATAACACATAACGATATAGTTATATCATTATGTATATATATATATATATATGTTATAAATTGTATATACGAGTGGAATTTTGTGCAATATTGTATTTTATCATGGTAAAGATTTACTGTAGATTTATGTATAGGATATAAGCCGAAAACGATCCAATATGTAAAATATTGGATTTTGTGAGGCGCGTATCGCTGAAGACAGTACCAATATTTTATATATTGGATCCGTTTGAGGCTTATATCTGACTTAAAACACCCACATATATAACAAGATCCTACTAATTAAAATTGTTAATTTCGTACATTTACGCGTAGGATTTAATATAGTACTCTGGCCTTTTGAAACTAGTCCAATATTAATAATAATGGATTGCAAGTACAAAGGTATGACGTCACGGCACTGTTTTAAGATTGTATATAGTGTATGTTTTAGGCCATATTCCAACCTATTCCAACCTATTAATAAATATACGAACGTACGCCAGGCTTTGTTGAAGTAAGTGAGCCCTGTGACATATTATGTTTTAGAATGCCAAGGCACAAGTCTAGACAACGTTTTTGTATCAAAGAGGAGTGCATTCCATTCAACCAATTTCATGGTATTGGTCTTACTGGATTGCAATGTCAGCATGTTTCACGGTATTGGTCTGACTATATTGCAATGTCAGCATGTTTCACGGTATTGTCTGACTGGATTGCAATGTCAGCATGATTCACGGTATTGTCTGACTGGATTGCAATGACAGCATGCTTCACGGTATTGTCTGACTGGATTGCAATGTCAGTATGCTTCACGGTATTGTCTGACTGGATTGCAATGTCAGCATGTT
>JABXNX010000547.1:0-15915 GCA_014843695.1 Archivesica marissinica | reverse complement strand
GGTTGATACTGTGTGTGTGCATTGTACTGGTTGATACTGTGTGCGCACTGTACTGGTTGATACTGTGTGTGTACATTGTACTGGTTGATAATGTGTGTGTACATTGTACTGGTTGATACTGTGTGTGTACATTGTACTGGTTGATACTGTGTGTACATTGTACTGGTTGATACTGTGTGTACATTGTACTGGTTGATACTGTGTGTGTGCATTGTACTGGTTGATACTGTATGTACATTGTACTGGTTGATACTGTATGTACATTGTACTGGTTGATACTGTATGTGCATTGTACTGGTTGATACTGTATGTGCATTGTACTGGTTGATACTGTGTGTGCATTGTACTGGTTGATACTGTGTGTGTGCATTGTACTGGTTGATACTGTGTGCGCACTGTACTGGTTGATACTGTGTGTGTACATTGTACTGGTTGATAATGTGTGTGTACATTGTACTGGTTGATACTGTGTGTGTACATTGTACTGGTTGATACTGTGTGTACATTGTACTGGTTGATACTGTGTGTACATTGTACTGGTTGATACTGTGTGTGTGCATTGTACTGGTTGATACTGTATGTACATTGTACTGGTTGATACTGTATGTACATTGTACTGGTTGATACTGTATGTGCATTGTACTGGTTGATACTGTATGTGCATTGTACTGGTTGATACTGTGTGTGCATTGTACTGGTTGATACTGTGTGTGTGCATTGTACTGGTTGATACTGTGTGCGCACTGTACTGGTTGATACTGTGTGTGTACATTGTACTGGTTGATAATGTGTGTGTACATTGTACTGGTTGATACTGTGTGTACATTGTACTGGTTGATACTGTGTGTACTGTACTGGTTGATACTGTGTATGTACATTGTACTGGTTGATACTGTATGTGCATTGTACTGGTTGATACTGTGTGTGCATTGTACTGGTTGATACTGTGTGTGTATATTGTACTGGTTGATACTGTGTGTACATTGTACTGGTTGGTACTGTGTGTACATTGTACTGGTTGATACTGTGTGTGCACTGTACTGGTTGATACTGTGTGTGCATTGTACTGGTTGATACTGTGTGTGTACATTGTACTGGTTGATACTGTGTGTGCATTGTACTGGTTGATACTGTGTGTACATTGTACTGGTTGATACTGTGTGTGTACATTGTACTGGTTGATACTGTGTGTACATTGTACTGGTTGATAATGTGTATGTACATTGTACTGGTTGATACTGTGTGTGTACATTGTACTGGTTGATACTGTGTGTACATTGTACTGGTTGATACTGTGTGTACATTGTACTGGTTGATACTGTGTGTACATTGTACTGGTTGATACTGTGTGTACATTGTACTGGTTGATACTGTGTGTGTGCATTGTACTGGTTGATACTGTGTGTACATTGTACTGGTTGATACTGTGTGTACATTGTACTGGTTGATACTGTGTGTGCAGTGTAATGGTTGATACTGTGTGTACATTGTACTGGTTGATACTGTGTGTCATTGTACTGGTTGATACTGTGTGTGCATTGTAATGGTTGATACTGTGTGTACATTGTACTGGTTGATACTGTGTGTACATTGTACTGGTTGATACTGTGTGTACATTGTACTGGTTGATACTGTGTGTGCATTGTACTGGTTGATACTGTGTGTACATTGTACTGGTTGATACTGTGTGTGCATTGTACTGGCTGATACTGTATGTGCAGTGTAATGGTTGATACTGTGTGTACATTGTACTGGTTGATACTGTATGTACATTGTACTGGTTGATACTGTATGTGCAGTGTAATGGTTGATACTGTGTTTACATTGTACTGGTTGATACTGTATGTACATTGTACTGGTTGATACTGTGTGTGCATTGTACTGGTTGATACTGTATGTGCAGTGTAATGGTTGATACTGTGTGTACATTGTACTGGTTGATACTGTATGTACATTGTACTGGTTGATACTGTGTGTGCATTGTACTGGTTGATACTGTGTTTACATTGTACTGGTTGATACTGTATGTACATTGTACTGGTTGATACTGTGTGTGCATTGTACTGGTTGATACTGTGTGTGCATTGTACTGGTTGATACTGTGTGTACATTGTACTGGTTGATACTGTGTGTGCATTGTACTGGTTGATACTGTATGTGCATTGTACTGGTTGATACTGTGTTTGCATTGTACTGGTTGATACTGTGTGTACATTGTACTGGTTGATACTGTGTGTGCATTGTACTGGTTGATACTGTATGTGCATTGTACTGGTTGATACTGTGTGTACATTGTACTGGTTGATACTGTATGTACATTGTACTGGTTGATACTGTGTGTGCATTGTACTGGTTGATACTGTGTTTACATTGTACTGGTTGATACTGTGTGTACATTGTACTGGTTGATACTGTATGTACATTGTACTGGTTGATACTGTATGTGCATTGTATGGTTGATACTGTTGTCATTGTACTGGTTGATACTGTATGTGCATTGTACTGGTTGATACTGTGTGTGCATTGTACTGGTTGATACTGTGTGTGCATTGTACTGGTTGATACTGTGTGTGCATTGTACTGGTTGATACTGTGTGTGCACTGTACTGGTTGATACTGTGTGTGTACATTGTACTGGTTGATACTGTGTGTGTACATTGTACTGGTTGATACTGTGTGTACATTGTACTGGTTGATACTGTATGTACATTGTACTGGTTGATACTGTATGTGCATTGTACTGGTTGATACTGTATGTGCATTGTACTGGTTGATACTGTGTGTGCATTGTACTGGTTGATACTGTGTGTGTGCATTGTACTGGTTGATACTGTGTGTGTGCACTGTACTGGTTGATACTGTGTGTGTACATTGTACTGGTTGATACTGTGGTGTGTACTGTACTGGTTGATACTGTGTATGTACATTGTACTGGTTGATACTGTATGTGCATTGTACTGGTTGATACTGTATGTGCATTGTACTGGTTGATACTGTGTGTGTATATTGTACTGGTTGATACTGTGTGTACATTGTACTGGTTGATACTGTGTGTACATTGTACTGGTTGATACTGTATGTACATTGTACTGGTTGATACTGTATGTACATTGTACTGGTTGATACTGTTTGTGCATTGTACTGGTTGATACTGTGTGTGCATTGTACTGGTTGATACTGTGTGTGCATTGTACTGGTTGATACTGTGTGTACATTGTACTGGTTGATAATGTGTGTACATTGTACTGGTTGATACTGTATGTACATTGTACTGGTTGATACTGTATGTGCATTGTACTGGTTGATACTGTATGTGCATTTTACTGGTTGATACTGTATGTACATTGTACTGGTTGATACTGTGTGTGCATTGTACTGGTTGATACTGTATGTGCATTGTACTGGTTGATACTGTATGTACATTGTACTGGTTGATACTGTGTGTGCATTGTACTGGTTGATACTGTGTGTGCATTGTACTGGTTGATACTGTGTGTGCATTGTACTGGTTGATACTGTGTGTGCATTGTACTGGTTGATACTGTGTGTACATTGTACTGGTTGATACTGTGTGTACACTGTACTGGTTGATACTGTGTGTGCATTGTACTGGTTGATACTGTGTGTGTACATTGTACTGGTTGATACTGTGTGTACATTGTACTGGTTGATACTGTATGTACATTGTACTGGTTGATACTGTATGTGCATTGTACTGGTTGATACTGTATGTGCATTGTACTGGTTGATACTGTGTGTGCATTGTACTGGTTGATACTGTGTGTGTGCATTGTACTGGTTGATACTGTGTGTGTACATTGTACTGGTTGATACTGTGTGTACATTGTACTGGTTGATACTGTGTGTACTGTACTGGTTGATACTGTGTATGTACATTGTACTGGTTGATACTGTATGTGCATTGTACTGGTTGATACTGTGTGTGCATTGTACTGGTTGATACTGTGTGTGTATATTGTACTGGTTGATACTGTGTGTACATTGTACTGGTTGGTACTGTGTGTACATTGTACTGGTTGATACTGTGTGTGCACTGTACTGGTTGATACTGTGTGTGCATTGTACTGGTTGATACTGTGTGTGTACATTGTACTGGTTGATACTGTGTGTGTACATTGTACTGGTTGATACTGTGTGTACATTGTACTGGTTGATACTGTGTGTACTGTACTGGTTGATACTGTGTATGTACATTGTACTGGTTGATACTGTATGTGCATTGTACTGGTTGATACTGTGTGTGCATTGTACTGGTTGATACTGTGTGTGTATATTGTACTGGTTGATACTGTGTGTACATTGTACTGGTTGGTACTGTGTGTACATTGTACTGGTTGATACTGTGTGTGCACTGTACTGGTTGATACTGTGTGTGCATTGTACTGGTTGATACTGTGTGTGTACATTGTACTGGTTGATACTGTGTGTGCATTGTACTGGTTGATACTGTGTGTACATTGTACTGGTTGATACTGTGTGTGTACATTGTACTGGTTGATACTGTGTGTACATTGTACTGGTTGATAATGTGTATGTACATTGTACTGGTTGATACTGTGTGTGTACATTTTACTGGTTGATACTGTGTGTACATTGTACTGGTTGATACTGTGTGTACATTGTACTGGTTGATACTGTGTGTGTGCATTGTACTGGTTGATACTGTGTGTACATTGTACTGGTTGATACTGTGTGTACATTGTACTGGTTGATACGGTGTGTACATTGTACTGGTTGATACTGTGTGTGTACATTGTACTGGTTGATACTGTGTGTACATTGTACTGGTTGATACGGTGTGTACATTGTACTGGTTGATACTGTGTGTGTACATTGTACTGGTTGATACTGTGTGTGCATTGTACTGGTTGATACGGTGTGTACATTGTACTGGTTGATACTGTGTATGTACATTGTACTGGTTGATAATGTGTGTACATTGTACTGGTTGATACTGTGTGTACATTGTACTGGTTGATACTGTGTGTGTGCATTGTACTGGTTGATACGGTGTGTACATTGTACTGGTTGATACTGTGTGTACATTGTACTGGTTGATACTGTGTGTGCATTGTACTGGTTGATACTGTATGTACATTGTACTGGTTGATACTGTGTGTGCATTGTACTGGTTGATACTGTGTGTAAATTGTACTGGTTGATACTGTGTGTGTGCATTGTACTGGTTGATACTGTGTGTGTTCATTGTACTGGTTGATACTGTGTGTACATTGTACTGGTTGATACTGTGTTTGTGCATTGTACTGGTTGATAATGTGTGTGTACATTGTACTGGTTGATACTGTGTGTACATTGTACTGGTTGATACTGTGTGTGTACATTGTACTGGTTGATACTGTATGTGCATTGTACTGGTTGAATCTGTGTGTGTACATTGTACTGGTTGATACTGTGTGTACATTGTACTGGTTGATACTGTGTGTACATTGTACTGGTTGATACTGTGTGTGCATTGTACTGGTTGATACTGTGTGTTGTTGGTTGTTGTTGGTTGTTGTGTGTACATTGTACTGGTTGATACTGTGTGTTTGTTGTTGTGTGTGTTGGTTGTTGTGTAATTGTACTGGTTGTACTGTGTGTACATTGTACTGGTTGATACTGTGTGTACAATGTACTGGTTGATACTGTGTGTACATTGTACTGGTTGATACTGTGTATGTACATTGTACTGGTTGATACTGTGTGTGTACATTGTACTGGTTGATACTGTGTGTACATTGTACTGGTTGATACTGTGTGTGCATTGTACTGGTTGATACTGTGTGTAAATTGTACTGGTTGATACTGTGTGTGTACATTGTACTGGTTGATACTGTGTGTGCATTGTACTGGTTGATACTGTGTGTACATTGTACTGGTTGATACTGTATGTGCATTGTACTGGTTGATACTGTGTGTGTGCATTGTACTGGTTGATACTGTGTGTGTACATTGTACTGGGTGATAATGTGTGTGCATTGTACTGGTTGATACTGTATGTGCATTGTACTGGTTGATACTGTGTGTGTGCATTGTACTGGTTGATACTGTGTGTACATTGTACTGGCTGATACTGTATGTGCAGTGTAATGGTTGATACTGTGTGTACATTGTACTGGTTGATACTGTATGTACATTGTACTGGTTGATACTGTATGTGCAGTGTAATGGTTGATACTGTGTTTCCATTGTACTGGTTGATACTGTATGTACATTGTACTGGTTGATACTGTGTGTGCATTGTACTGGCTGATACTGTATGTGCAGTGTAATGGTTGATACTGTGAGTACATTGTACTGGTTGATACTGTATGTACATTGTACTGGTTGATACTGTATGTGCAGTGTAATGGTTGATACTGTGTTTACATTGTACTGGTTGATACTGTATGTACATTGTACTGGTTGATACTGTATGTACATTGTACTGGTTGATACTGTATGTGCAGTGTAATGGTTGATACTGTGTTTACATTGTACTGGTTGATACTGTATGTACATTGTACTGGTTGATACTGTGTGTGCATTGTACTGGTTGATACTGTGTGTGCATTGTACTGGTTGATACTGTGTGTGCATTGTACTGGTTGATACTGTGTGTGCATTGTACTGGTTGATACTGTGTGTACATTGTACTGGTTGATACTGTGTGTGCATTGTACTGGTTGATACTGTATGTGCATTGTACTGGTTGATACTGTATGTACATTGTACTGGTTGATACTGTGTGTGCATTGTACTGGTTGATACTGTGTGTGCATTGTACTGGTTGATACTGTGTGTGCATTGTACTGGTTGATACTGTGTGTGCATTGTACTGGTTGATACTGTGTGTACATTGTACTGGTTGATACTGTGTGTACACTGTACTGGTTGATACTGTGTGTGCATTGTACTGGTTGATACTGTGTGTGTACATTGTACTGGTTGATACTGTGTGTGTGCATTGTACTGGTTGATACTGTGTGTACATTGTACTGGTTGATACTGTGTGTACATTGTACTGGTTGATACTGTGTGTGTGCATTGTACTGGTTGATACTGTGTGTACATTGTACTGGTTGATACTGTGTGGGTACATTGTACTGGTTGATACTGTGTGTACATTGTACTGGTTGATACTGTATGTACATTGTACTGGTTGATACTGTGTGTGTACATTGTACTGGTTGATACTGTGTGTACATTGTACTGGTTGATACTGTATGTACATTGTACTGGTTGATACTGTATGTACATTGTACTGGTTGATACTGTATGTACATTGTACTGGTTGATACTGTTTGTGCATTGTACTGGTTGATACTGTATGTGCATTGTACTGGTTGATACTGTGTGTGCATTGTACTGGTTGATACTGTGTGTGTGCATTGTACTGGTTGATACTGTGTGTGTGCATTGTACTGGTTGATACTGTGTGTGTACATTGTACTGGTTGATACTGTGTGTGTACATTGTACTGGTTGATACTGTGTGTACATTGTACTGGTTGATACTGTATGTACATTGTACTGGTTGATACTGTATGTGCATTGTACTGGTTGATACTGTATGTGCATTGTACTGGTTGATACTGTGTGTGCATTGTACTGGTTGATACTGTGTGTGTGCATTGTACTGGTTGATACTGTGTGTGTGCACTGTACTGGTTGATACTGTGTGTGTACATTGTACTGGTTGATACTGTGGTGTGTACTGTACTGGTTGATACTGTGTATGTACATTGTACTGGTTGATACTGTATGTGCATTGTACTGGTTGATACTGTATGTGCATTGTACTGGTTGATACTGTGTGTGTATATTGTACTGGTTGATACTGTGTGTACATTGTACTGGTTGATACTGTGTGTACATTGTACTGGTTGATACTGTATGTACATTGTACTGGTTGATACTGTATGTACATTGTACTGGTTGATACTGTTTGTGCATTGTACTGGTTGATACTGTGTGTGCATTGTACTGGTTGATACTGTGTGTGCATTGTACTGGTTGATACTGTGTGTACATTGTACTGGTTGATAATGTGTGTACATTGTACTGGTTGATACTGTATGTACATTGTACTGGTTGATACTGTATGTGCATTGTACTGGTTGATACTGTATGTGCATTTTACTGGTTGATACTGTATGTACATTGTACTGGTTGATACTGTGTGTGCATTGTACTGGTTGATACTGTATGTGCATTGTACTGGTTGATACTGTATGTACATTGTACTGGTTGATACTGTGTGTGCATTGTACTGGTTGATACTGTGTGTGCATTGTACTGGTTGATACTGTGTGTGCATTGTACTGGTTGATAATGTGTGTGCATTGTACTGGTTGATACTGTGTGTGCATTGTACTGGTTGATACTGTGTGTGTACATTGTACTGGTTGATACTGTGTGTACATTGTACTGGTTGATACTGTGTGTTGTTGGTTGATACTGTATGTACATTGTACTGGTTGATACTGTATGTGCATTGTACTGGTTGATACTGTATGTGCATTGTACTGGTTGATACTGTGTGTGCATTGTACTGGTTGATACTGTGTGTGTGCATTGTACTGGTTGATACTGTGTGTGCACTGTACTGGTTGATACTGTGTGTGTACATTGTACTGGTTGATACTGTGTGTGTACATTGTACTGGTTGATACTGTATGTGCATTGTACTGGTTGATACTGTGTGTGCATTGTACTGGTTGATACTGTGTGTGTATATTGTACTGGTTGATACTGTGTGTACATTGTACTGGTTGGTACTGTGTGTACATTGTACTGGTTGATACTGTGTGTGCACTGTACTGGTTGATACTGTGTGTGCATTGTACTGGTTGATACTGTGTGTGTACATTGTACTGGTTGATACTGTGTGTGCATTGTACTGGTTGATACTGTGTGTACATTGTACTGGTTGATACTGTGTGTGTACATTGTACTGGTTGATACTGTGTGTACATTGTACTGGTTGATAATGTGTATGTACATTGTACTGGTTGATACTGTGTGTGTACATTTTACTGGTTGATACTGTGTGTACATTGTACTGGTTGATACTGTGTGTACATTGTACTGGTTGATACTGTGTGTGTGCATTGTACTGGTTGATACTGTGTGTACATTGTACTGGTTGATACTGTGTGTACATTGTACTGGTTGATACGGTGTGTACATTGTACTGGTTGATACTGTGTGTGTACATTGTACTGGTTGATACTGTGTGTACATTGTACTGGTTGATACGGTGTGTACATTGTACTGGTTGATACTGTGTGTGTACATTGTACTGGTTGATACTGTGTGTGCATTGTACTGGTTGATACGGTGTGTACATTGTACTGGTTGATACTGTGTGTGTACATTGTACTGGTTGATACTGTGTGTACATTGTACTGGTTGATACTGTGTGTACATTGTACTGGTTGATACTGTGTGTGTGCATTGTACTGGTTGATACTGTGTGTACATTGTACTGGTTGATACTGTGTGTACATTGTACTGGTTGATACTGTGTGTGCATTGTACTGGTTGATACTGTATGTACATTGTACTGGTTGATACTGTGTGTGCATTGTACTGGTTGATACTGTGTGTAAATTGTACTGGTTGATACTGTGTGTGTGCATTGTACTGGTTGATACTGTGTGTGTTCATTGTACTGGTTGATACTGTGTGTACATTGTACTGGTTGATACTGTGTTTGTGCATTGTACTGGTTGATAATGTGTGTGTACATTGTACTGGTTGATACTGTGTGTACATTGTACTGGTTGATACTGTGTGTGTACATTGTACTGGTTGATACTGTATGTGCATTGTACTGGTTGAATCTGTGTGTGTACATTGTACTGGTTGATACTGTGTGTACATTGTACTGGTTGATACTGTGTGTACATTGTACTGGTTGATACTGTGTGTGCATTGTACTGGTTGATACTGTGTGTGCATTGTACTGGTTGATAATGTGTGTGCATTGTACTGGTTGATACTGTGTGTGTGCATTGTACTGGTTGATACTGTGTGTGTGCATTGTACTGGTTGATACTGTGTGTGTATATTGTACTGGTTGGTACTGTGTGTACATTGTACTGGTTGATACTGTGTGTACAATGTACTGGTTGATACTGTGTGTGTGCATTGTACTGGTTGATACTGTGTGTGTATATTGTACTGGTTGGTACTGTGTGTACATTGTACTGGTTGATACTGTGTGTACAATGTACTGGTTGATACTGTGTGTACATTGTACTGGTTGATACTGTGTATGTACATTGTACTGGTTGATACTGTGTGTGTACATTGTACTGGTTGATACTGTGTGTACATTGTACTGGTTGATACTGTGTGTGCATTGTACTGGTTGATACTGTGTGTAAATTGTACTGGTTGATACTGTGTGTGTACATTGTACTGGTTGATACTGTGTGTGCATTGTACTGGTTGATACTGTGTGTACATTGTACTGGTTGATACTGTATGTGCATTGTACTGGTTGACACTGTGTGTGTGCATTGTACTGGTTGATACTGTGTGTGTACATTGTACTGGGTGATAATGTGTGTGCATTGTACTGGTTGATACTGTATGTGCATTGTACTGGTTGATACTGTGTGTGTGCATTGTACTGGTTGATACTGTGTGTACATTGTACTGGTTGATACTGTGTGTACATTGTACTGGTTGATACTGTGTGTGTGCATTGTACTGGTTGATACTGTGTGTACATTGTACTGGTTGATACTGTGTGTACATTGTACTGGTTGATACGGTGTGTACATTGTACTGTTTGATACTGTGTGTGTACATTGTACTGGTTGATACTGTGTGTGCATTGTACTGGTTGATACTGTGTGTGCATTGTACTGGTTGATACTGTGTGTGTGCATTGTACTGGTTGATACTGTGTGTGTGCATTGTACTGGTTGATACTGTGTGTGTTCATTGTACTGGTTGATACTGTGTGTACATTGAACTGGTTGATACTGTGTTTGTGCATTGTACTGGTTGATACTGTGTGTGTACATTGTACTGGTTGATACTGTGTGTACATTGTACTGGTTGATACTGTGTGTGTACATTGTACTGGTTGATACTGTATGTGCATTGTACTGGTTGAATCTGTGTGTGTACATTGTACTGGTTGATACTGTGTGTACATTGTAATGGTTGATACTGTGTGTACATTGTACTGGTTGATACTGTGTGTACATTGTACTGGTTGATACTGTGTGTACATTGTACTGGTTGATACTCTGTGTGTGCATTGTACTGGTTGATACTGTGTGTACATTGTACTGGTTGATACAGTGTGTGTGTACATTGTACTGGTTGATACTGTGTGTACATTGTACTGGTTGATACTGTGTGTACATTGTACTGGTTGATAATCTGTGTGTGCATTGTACTGGTTGATACTGTGTGTACATTGTACTGGTTGATACAGTGTGTGTGTACATTGTACTGGTTGATACTGTGTGTACATTGTACTGGTTGATACTGTGTGTGTACATTGTACTGGTTGATACTGTGTGTGCATTGTACTGGTTGATACTGTGTGTGTACATTGTACTGGTTGATACTGTGTGTGTACATTGTACTGGTTGATACTGTGTGTGTACACTGTACTGGTTGATACTGTGTGTACATTGTACTGGTTGATACTGTGTGTGTGCATTGTACTGGTTGATACTGTGTGTACATTGTACTGGTTGATACTGTGTGTACATTGTACTGGTTGATACTGTGTGTGCATTGTACTGGTTGATACTGTGTGTACATTGTACTGGTTGATACTGTGTGTGCATTGTACTGGTTGATACTGTGTGTAAATTGTACTGGTTGATACTGTGTGTGTGCATTGTACTGGTTGATACTGTGTGTGTTCATTGTACTGGTTGATACTGTGTGTACATTGTACTGGTTGATACTGTGTTTGTGCATTGTACTGGTTGATACTGTGTGTGTACATTGTACTGGTTGATACTGTGTGTACATTGTACTGGTTGATACTGTGTGTGTACATTGTACTGGTTGATACTGTGTGTGTAAATTGTACTGGTTGATACTGTGTGTTCATTGTACTGGTTGATACTGTGTGTACATTGCACTGGTTGATACTGTGTGTGTACATTGTACTGGTTGATACTGTATGTACATTGTACTGGTTGATACTGTGTGTGTGCATTGTACTGGTTGATACTGTATGTACATTGTACTGGTTGATACTGTGTGTACATTGTTCTGGTTGATACTGTGTGTACATTGTACTGGTTGATACTGTGTGTACATTGTACTGGTTGATACTGTGTATGTACATTGTACTTGTTGATACTGTATGTGCATTGTACTGGTTGATATTGTGTGTGCATTGTACTGGTTGATACTGTGTGTGTACATTGTACTGGTTGATACTGTGTGTGTACATTGTACTGGTTGATAATGTGTGTGCATTGTACTGGTTGATACTGTGTGTACATTGTACTGGTTGATACGGTGTGTACATTGTACTGGTTGATACTGTGTGTGCATTGTACTGGTTGATACTGTGTGTGCATTGTACTGGTTGATACTGTGTGTGTATTGTACTGGTTGATACTGTGTGTACACTGTACTGGTTGATACTGTGTGTGCATTGTACTGGTTGATACTGTGTGTGTGCATTGTACTGGTTGATACTGAGTGTGTGCATTGTACTGGTTGATACTGTGTGTGTACATTGTACTGGTTGATACTGTGTGTGTACATTGTACTGGTTGATACTGTGTGTGTACATTGTACTGGTTGATTCTGTGTGTGTGCATTGTACTGGTTGATACTGTGTGTGTGCATTGTACTGGTTGATACTGTGTGTGTACATTGTACTGGTTGATACTGTGTGTGTACATTGTACTGGTTGATACTGTGTATGTACATTGTACTGGTTGATACTGTATGTACATTGTACTGGTTGATACTGTGTGTGTACATTGTACTGGTTGATACTGTGTGTGTACATTGTACTGGTTGATACTGTATGTACATTGTACTGGTTGATACTGTGTGTGTACATTGTACTGGTTGATACTGTATGTACATTGTACTGGTTGATACTGTATGTACATTGTACTGGTTGATACTGTGTGTGTACATTGTACTGGTTGATACTGTATGTACATTGTACTGGTTGATACTGTGTGTGTACATTGTACTGGTTGATACTGTGTGTGTACATTGTACTGGTTGATACTGTATGTGCATTGTACTGGTTGATACTGTATGTGCATTGTTTTCTGAACGTACAGCTTAATTTGATTAGAAGGTCATATTAAAGCGATACTATGCCAGCATAATGTTTCTTGGTAATACGTCCTGGATATTTATATATAATTCACAAGGATTAGGCCTACAGTTGTTTAATACAAATATTTCCAAATAAACGATTTTCAAATATTCCCTCATTGCGTCGTTACACACACGGAATTATTGTCAACAAGTAATAATTATTAGGCCTGATGCAAACACGGATGTTAAAACAGCTGTCTTATATGTGTGTGTTTTCCCCCCGATAGTCGATAGAGGGCGATCCGTTCCTCATACACACAGGGCGTGGCGAATCCGGATTCATGATGGTTCTACTTTCTCTTTCAGTTTGCTATATTGCACAAACACGCTGGTTACAGGCTCACAATAATTACTCAAATTATCATGGTAAAACGGGACGTAGCACAGCTACATGTATGTATAATTCCAAATGTTATACTAGTTGTATTCAGTAGAATATACAAGTCAGGTGCATGCATTGTCACCATAAGATAAAACATAGCACAGTATACATGGTTTATGCGACCAATGTCCAAACAATTCCAAAACTCGTTTCATAAAATAGTATGAACTCGTAATGACCATTCATGTAAGATCCTGTATAGCTAGACTATGAACACCGCCACCATGATTCCGGCTGGACACCAGACAACTTCTCGGTTGCTATGGGGATGTCCTATCCAATCAAAATACACCACAGAAGCCCCACAACAAGAGAGAAGAATGTATTCTTATATCGAATGAATAGTAAGACAAACATGCCATATACACATCAATAGATACATTGACTGACGTTTAATCTAAATCTTGGCAGTTTAGAGAAATCGGGCTTGCAATTTCGTAGTTCTATATTTATGTAAGTAATGCAGTTCAGTCCCTAGGGCCGTCAACAGTGAATGACTTGTCATAATTGATTGCTTTTGATTTTAGAATACAAGTTACATTAGAATTATTCGCATATGTCACTTTAGTAATCACATTGCTTATATATTGCAGTGACATATACGTATAGTGAAGCTATATATTGCAGTGACATATACGTATAGTGAAGCTATATATTGCAGTGACATATACGTATAGTGAAGCTATATATTGCAGTGACATATACGTATAGTGAAGCTATATATTGCAGTGACATTTACGTATAGTGAAGCTATATATTGCAGTGACATTTACGTATAGTGAAGCTATATATTGCAGTGACATTTACGTATAGTGAAGCTATATATTGCAGTGACATTTACGTATAGTGAAGCTATATATTGCAGTGACATTTACGTACAATGAGGTTATATATTGCAGTGACATTTACGTACACTGAAGCTATATATTGCAGTGACATTTACGTGCACTGAAGTTATATATTGCAGTGACATGTACGTACACTGAAGCTATATATTGCAGTGTCATTTACGTGCAATGAAGTTATATATTGCAGTGACATATATGTATAGTGAAGCTATATATTGCAGTGACGTATATGTATAGTGAAGCTATATATTGCAGTGACATTTACGTACAATGAAGTTATATATCGCAGTGACATTTACGTACACTGAAGCTATATATTGCAGTGACATTTACGTACACTGAAGCTATATATTGCAGTGACATTTACGTACACTGAAGCTATATATTGCAGTGACATGTACGTACACTGAAGCTATATATTGCAGTGACATTTACGTACACTGAAGCTATATATTGCAGTGACATGTACGTACACTGAAGTTATGCATTGCAGTGACATGTACGTACACTGAAGCTATATATTGCAGTGACATGTACGTACACTGAAGCTATATATTGCAGTGACATTTACGTACACTGAAGCTCTCTATTGCAGTGACATTTACGTACACTGAAGCTGTATATTGCAGTGACATATACGTATAGTGAAGCTATATATTGCAGTGACATATACGTATAGTGAAGCTATATATTGCAGTGACATATACGTATAGAGAAGCTATATATTGCAGTGACATATACGTATAGAGAAGCTATATATTGCAGTGACATATACGTATAGTGAAGCTATATATTGCAGTAACATATACGTATAGTGAAGCTATATATTGCAGTGACATTTACGTACAATGAAGCTATATATTGCAGTGACATATACGTATAGTGAAGCTATATATTGCAGTAACATATACGTATAGTGAAGCTATATATTGCAGTGACATTTACGTACACTGAAGCTATATATTGCAGTGACATTTACGTATAGAGAAGCTATATATTACAGTGACATTTACGTATAGAGAAGCTATATATTGCAGTGACATTTACGTATAGAGAAGCTATATATTGCAGTGACATTTACGTATAGAGAAGCTATATATTGCAGTGACATTTACGTACACTGAAGCTATATATTGCAGTGACATTTACGTACACTGAAGCTATATATTGCAGTGACATTTACGTATAGTGAAGCTATATATTGCAGTAACATATACGTATAGTGAAGCTATATATTGCAGTGACATTTACGTATAGTGAAGCTATATATTGCAGTGACATTTACGTACACTGAAGCTATATATTACAGTGACATTTACGTATAGAGAAGCTATATATTACAGATACG
>JABXNX010000546.1:0-15917 GCA_014843695.1 Archivesica marissinica | reverse complement strand
ATTGCTTCTGTTCTACCTCTTTGTATTATGTTTGTATCCGTGTGACATTGCTTCTGTTCTACCTCTTTGTATTATGTTTGTATCCGTGTGACATTGCTTCTGTGCTACCTCTTTGTATTATGTTTTTTCTGCTTTTTTGTGACATTGCTTCTGTTCTACCTCTTTGTATTATGTTTGTATCCGCGTGACATTGCTTCTGTGCTACCTCTTTGTATTATGTTTGTATCCGTGTGACATTGCTTCTGTGCTACCTCTTTGTATTATGTTTGTATCTGCTTCACTAATTGTGACATTGCTTCTGTTCTACCTCTTTGTATTATGTTTGTATCCGTGTGACATTGCTTCTGTGCTACCTCTTTGTATTATGTTTGTATCCGTGTGACATTGCTTCTGTGCTACCTCTTTGTATTATGTTTGTATCCGTGTGACATTGCTTCTGTGCTACCTCTTTGTATTATGTTTGTATCCGCGTGACATTGCTTCTGTGCTACCTCTTTGTATTATGTTTGTATCCGCGTGACATTGCTTCTGTGCTACCTCTTTGTATTATGTTTGTATCCGCGTGACATTGCTTCTGTGCTACCTCTTTGTATTATGTTTGTATCCGCGTGACATTGCTTCTGTGCTACCTCTTTGTATTATGTTTGTATCCGCGTGACATTGCTTCTGTGCTACCTCTTTGTATTATGTTTGTATCCGCGTGACATTGCTTCTGTGCTACCTCTTTGTATTATGTTTGTATCCGTGTGACATTGCTTCTGTTCTACCTCTTTGTATTATGTTTGTATCCGCTCACTATGTGACATTGCTTCTGTTCTACCTCTTTGTATTATGTTTGTATCCGTGTGACATTGCTTCTGTTCTACCTCTTTGTATTATGTTTGTATCTCACTAACGTGTGACATTGCTTCTGTGCTACCTCTTTGTATTATGTTTGTATCCGTGTGACATTGCTTCTGTGCTACCTCTTTGTATTATGTTTGTATCCGTGTGACATTGCTTCTGTGCTACCTCTTTGTATTATGTTTGTATCCGTGTGACATTGCTTCTGTGCTACCTCTTTGTATTATGTTTGTATCGTGTGAATTGCTTCTGTCTACCTCTTTGTATTATGTTTGTATCCGTGTGACATTGCTTCTGTGCTACCTCTTTGTATTATGTTTGTATCCGCTTCACTAACTTGTGACATTGCTTCTGTGCTACCTCTTTGTATTATGTTTGTATCCGTGTGACATTGCTTCTGTTCTACCTCTTTGTATTATGTTTGTATCTGCTTCACTAACGTGTGACATTGCTTCTGTGCTACCTCTTTGTATTATGTTTGTATCCGTGTGACATTGCTTCTGTTCTACCTCTTTGTATTATGTTTGTATCCGTGTGACATTGCTTCTGTGCTACCTCTTTGTATTATGTTATATCTGCTTCACTAATTTGTGACATTGCTTCTGTTCTACCTCTTTGTATTATGTTTGTATCCGTGTGACATTGCTTCTGTGCTACCTCTTTGTATTATGTTTGTATCCGCTTCACTAACGTGTGACATTGCTTCTATTCTACCTCTTTGTATTATGTTTGTATCCGCTTCACTACGTGTGACATTGCTTCTATTCTACCTCTTTGTATTATGTTTGTATCTGCTTCACTAACTTGTGATATTGCTTCTGTGCTACCTCTTTGTATTATGTTTGTATCCGCGTGACATTGCTTCTGTGCTACCTCTTTGTATTATGTTTGTATCCGCGTGACATTGCTTCTGTGCTACCTCTTTGTATTATGTTTGTATCCGCGTGACATTGCTTCTGTGCTACCTCTTTGTATTATGTTTGTATCCGCGTGACATTGCTTCTGTGCTACCTCTTTGTATTATGTTTGTATCCGCGTGACATTGCTTCTGTGCTACCTCTTTGTATTATGTTTGTATCCGCGTGACATTGCTTCTGTGCTACCTCTTTGTATTATGTTTGTATCCGCGTGACATTGCTTCTGTGCTACCTCTTTGTATTATGTTTGTATCCGCGTGACATTGCTTCTGTGCTACCTCTTTGTATTATGTTTGTATCCGTGTGACATTGCTTCTGTGCTACCTCTTTGTATTATGTTTGTATCCGTGTGACATTGCTTCTGTGCTACCTCTTTGTATTATGTTTGTATCCGTGTGACATTGCTTCTGTTCTACCTCTTTGTATTATGTTTGTATCCGTGTGACATTGCTTCTGTTCTACCTCTTTGTATTATGTTTGTATCCGCGTGACATTGCTTCTGTGCTACCTCTTTGTATTATGTTTGTATCCGCGTGACATTGCTTCTGTGCTACCTCTTTGTATTATGTTTGTATCCGTGTGACATTGCTTCTGTGCTACCTCTTTGTATTATGTTTGTATCCGCGTGACATTGCTTCTGTGCTACCTCTTTGTATTATGTTTGTATCCGCGTGACATTGCTTCTGTGCTACCTCTTTGTATTATGTTTGTATCCGTGTGACATTGCTTCTGTGCTACCTCTTTGTATTATGTTTGTATCCGTGTGACATTGCTTCTGTGCTACCTCTTTGTATTATGTTTGTATCCGTGTGACATTGCTTCTGTGCTACCTCTTTGTATTATGTTTGTATCCGTGTGACATTGCTTCTGTGCTACCTCTTTGTATTATGTTTGTATCCGCTTCACTAACTGTGACATTGCTTCTGTTCTACCTCTTTGTATTATGTTTGTATCCGCGTGACATTGCTTCTGTTCTACCTCTTTGTATTATGTTTGTATCCGCGTGACATTGCTTCTGTGCTACCTCTTTGTATTATGTTTGTATCCGCGTGACATTGCTTCTGTTCTACCTCTTTGTATTATGTTTGCATCCGCTTCACTAACGTGTGACATTGCTTCTGTTCTACCTCTTTGTATTATGTTTGCATCCGCTTCACTAACGTGTGATATTGCTTCTATTCTACCTCTTTGTATTATGTTTGTATCCGCGTGACATTGCTTCTATTCTACCTCTTTGTATTATGTTTGTATCTGCTTCACTAACTTGTGATATTGCTTCTGTGCTACCTCTTTGTATTATGTTTGTATCCGCGTGACATTGCTTCTGTGCTACCTCTTTGTATTATGTTTGTATCCGCGTGACATTGCTTCTGTGCTACCTCTTTGTATTATGTTTGTATCCGCGTGACATTGCTTCTGTGCTACCTCTTTGTATTATGTTTGTATCCGCGTGACATTGCTTCTGTGCTACCTCTTTGTATTATGTTTGTATCCGCGTGACATTGCTTCTGTGCTACCTCTTTGTATTATGTTTGTATCCGCGTGACATTGCTTCTGTGCTACCTCTTTGTATTATGTTTGTATCCGCGTGACATTGCTTCTGTGCTACCTCTTTGTATTATGTTTGTATCCGTGTGACATTGCTTCTGTGCTACCTCTTTGTATTATGTTTGTATCCGCGTGACATTGCTTCTGTGCTACCTCTTTGTATTATGTTTGTATCCGCGTGACATTGCTTCTGTGCTACCTCTTTGTATTATGTTTGTATCCGTGTGACATTGCTTCTGTTCTACCTCTTTGTATTATGTTTGTATCCGTGTGACATTGCTTCTGTTCTACCTCTTTGTATTATGTTTGTATCCGGTGACATTGCTTCTGTGCTACCTCTTTGTATTATGTTTGTATCCGCTTCACTAACTGTGACATTGCTTCTGTTCTACCTCTTTGTATTATGTTTGTATCCGTGTGACATTGCTTCTGTTCTACCTCTTTGTATTATGTTTGTATCCGTGTGACATTGCTTCTGTTCTACCTCTTTGTATTATGTTTGTATCCGCGTGACATTGCTTCTGTTCTACCTCTTTGTATTATGTTTGTATCTGCTTCACTAACTTGTGACATTGCTTCTGTGCTACCTCTTTGTATTATGTTTGTATCCGTGTGACATTGCTTCTGTTCTACCTCTTTGTATTATGTTTGTATCGCCGTGTGACATTGCTTCTGTGCTACCTCTTTGTATTATGTTTGTATCCGTGTGACATTGCTTCTGTTCTACCTCTTTGTATTATGTTTGTATCCGTGTGACATTGCTTCTGTGCTACCTCTTTGTATTATGTTTGTATCCGCTTCACTAACGTGTGACATTGCTTCTATTCTACCTCTTTGTATTATGTTTGCATCCGCTTCACTAGTGTGACATTGCTTCTGTTCTACCTCTTTGTATTATGTTTGTATCCGCTTCACTAACGTGTGACATTGCTTCTATTCTACCTCTTTGTATTATGTTTGCATCCGCTTCACTAACGTGTGACATTGCTTCTGTTCTACCTCTTTGTATTATGTTTGTATCCGCTTCACTAAGTGTGATATTGCTTCTGTTCTACCTCTTTGTATTATGTTTGTATCCGCGTGACATTGCTTCTATTCTACCTCTTTGTATTATGTTTGTATCTGCTTCACTAACTTGTGACATTGCTTCTGTGCTACCTCTTTGTATTATGTTTGTATCCGCGTGACATTGCTTCTGTGCTACCTCTTTGTATTATGTTTGTATCCGCGTGACATTGCTTCTGTGCTACCTCTTTGTATTATGTTTGTATCCGCGTGACATTGCTTCTGTGCTACCTCTTTGTATTATGTTTGTATCCGCGTGACATTGCTTCTGTGCTACCTCTTTGTATTATGTTTGTATCCGCGTGACATTGCTTCTGTGCTACCTCTTTGTATTATGTTTGTATCCGTGTGACATTGCTTCTGTGCTACCTCTTTGTATTATGTTTGTATCCGTGTGACATTGCTTCTGTGCTACCTCTTTGTATTATGTTTGTATCCGTGTGACATTGCTTCTGTTCTACCTCTTTGTATTATGTTTGTATCCGTGTGACATTGCTTCTGTGCTACCTCTTTGTATTATGTTTGTATCCGTGTGACATTGCTTCTGTGCTACCTCTTTGTATTATGTTTGTATCCGCTTCACTAACGTGTGACATTGCTTCTGTTCTACCTCTTTGTATTATGTTTGTATCCGCGTGACATTGCTTCTGTTCTACCTCTTTGTATTATGTTTGTATCTGCTTCACTAACTTGTGATATTGCTTCTGTGCTACCTCTTTGTATTATGTTTGTATCCGCGTGACATTGCTTCTGTGCTACCTCTTTGTATTATGTTTGTATCCGCGTGACATTGCTTCTGTGCTACCTCTTTGTATTATGTTTGTATCCGCGTGACATTGCTTCTGTGCTACCTCTTTGTATTATGTTTGTATCCGCGTGACATTGCTTCTGTGCTACCTCTTTGTATTATGTTTGTATCCGCGTGACATTGCTTCTGTGCTACCTCTTTGTATTATGTTTGTATCCGCGTGACATTGCTTCTGTGCTACCTCTTTGTATTATGTTTGTATCCGTGTGACATTGCTTCTGTGCTACCTCTTTGTATTATGTTTGTATCCGCGTGACATTGCTTCTGTGCTACCTCTTTGTATTATGTTTGTATCCGCGTGACATTGCTTCTGTGCTACCTCTTTGTATTATGTTTGTATCCGCGTGACATTGCTTCTGTGCTACCTCTTTGTATTATGTTTGTATCCGCGTGACATTGCTTCTGTGCTACCTCTTTGTATTATGTTTGTATCCGTGTGACATTGCTTCTGTGCTACCTCTTTGTATTATGTTTGTATCCGCGTGACATTGCTTCTGTTCTACCTCTTTGTATTATGTTTGTATCCGTGTGACATTGCTTCTGTTCTACCTCTTTGTATTATGTTTGTATCTGCATCACTAACTTGTGACATTGCTTCTGTTCTACCTCTTTGTATTATGTTTGTATCCGTGTGACATTGCTTCTGTTCTACCTCTTTGTATTATGTTTGTATCTGCATCACTAACTTGTGACATTGCTTCTGTGCTACCTCTTTGTATTATGTTTGTATCTGCATCACTAACTGTGACATTGCTTCTGTGCTACCTCTTTGTATTATGTTTGTATCCGTGTGACATTGCTTCTGTGCTACCTCTTTGTATTATGTTTGTATCCGTGTGACATTGCTTCTGTGCTACCTCTTTGTATTATGTTTGTATCTGCTTCACTATCCTTGTGACATTGCTTCTGTTCTACCTCTTTGTATTATGTTTGTATCCGTGTGACATTGCTTCTGTTCTACCTCTTTGTATTATGTTTGTATCTGCTTCACTAACTTGTGACATTGCTTCATTTCTACCTCTTTGTATTATGTTTGTATCCGTGTGACATTGCTTCTGTGCTACCTCTTTGTATTATGTTATATCTGCTTCACTAATTTGTGACATTGCTTCTGTTCTACCTCTTTGTATTATGTTTGTATCCGTGTGACATTGCTTCTGTGCTACCTCTTTGTATTATGTTTGTATCCGCTTCACTAACGTGTGACATTGCATCTATTCTACCTCTTTGTATTATGTTTGTATCCGCGTGACATTCCTTCTATTCTACCTCTTTGTACTATGTTTGTATCTGCTTCACTAACTTGTGATATTGCTTCTGTGCTACCTCTTTGTATTATGTTTGTATCCGCGTGACATTGCTTCTGTGCTACCTGTTTGTATTATGTTTGTATCCGCGTGACATTGCTTCTGTGCTACCTCTTTGTATTATGTTTGTATCCGCGTGACATTGCTTCTGTTCTACCTCTTTGTATTATGTTTGTATCCGCGTGACATTGCTTCTGTTCTACCTCTTTGTATTATGTTTGTATCCGCGTGATATTGCTTCTGTGCTACCTCTTTGTATTATGTTTGTATCCGCGTGACATTGCTTCTGTGCTACCTCTTTGTATTATGTTTGTATCCGCGTGACATTGATTCTGTGCTACCTGTTTGTATTATGTTTGTATCCGCGTGACATTGCTTCTGTGCTACCTCTTTGTATTATGTTTGTATCCGTGTGACATTGCTTCTGTGCTACCTCTTTGTATTATGTTTGTATCCGCTTCACTAACGTGTGACATTGCTTCTATTCTACCTCTTTGTATTATGTTTGCATCCGCTTCACTAACGTGTGACATTGCTTCTGTTCTACCTCTTTGTATTATGTTTGCATCCGCTCACTGTGATATTGCTTCTATTCTACCTCTTTGTACTATGTTTGTATCTGCTTCACTAACTTGTGATATTGCTTCTGTGCTACCTCTTTGTATTATGTTTGTATCCGCGTGACATTGCTTCTGTGCTACCTCTTTGTATTATGTTTGTATCCGCGTGACATTGCTTCTGTGCTACCTCTTTGTATTATGTTTGTATCCGCGTGACATTGCTTCTGTGCTACCTCTTTGTATTATGTTTGTATCCGCGTGACATTGCTTCTGTGCTACCTCTTTGTATTATGTTTGTATCCGCGTGACATTGCTTCTGTGCTACCTCTTTGTATTATGTTTGTATCCGCGTGACATTGCTTCTGTGCTACCTCTTTGTATTATGTTTGTATCCGCGTGACATTGCTTCTGTGCTACCTCTTTGTATTATGTTTGTATCCGCGTGACATTGCTTCTGTGCTACCTCTTTGTATTATGTTTGTATCCGCGTGACATTGCTTCTGTGCTACCTCTTTGTATTATGTTTGTATCCGCGTGACATTGCTTCTGTGCTACCTCTTTGTATTATGTTTGTATCCGCGTGACATTGCTTCTGTGCTACCTCTTTGTATTATGTTTGTATCCGCGTGACATTGCTTCTGTGCTACCTCTTTGTATTATGTTTGTATCCGCGTGACATTGCTTCTGTGCTACCTCTTTGTATTATGTTTGTATCCGTGTGACATTGCTTCTGTGCTACCTCTTTGTATTATGTTTGTATCCGCGTGACATTGCTTCTGTTCTACCTCTTTGTATTATGTTTGTATCCGCTTCACTACGTGTGACATTGCTTCTGTTCTACCTCTTTGTATTATGTTTGTATCCGCTTCACTAACGTGTGATATTGCTTCTGTTCTACCTCTTTGTATTATGTTTGTATCCGCGTGACATTGCTTCTGTTCTACCTCTTTGTATTATGTTTGTATCTGCTTCACTAACTTGTGATATTGCTTCTGTGCTACCTCTTTGTATTATGTTTGTATCCGCGTGACATTGCTTCTGTGCTACCTCTTTGTATTATGTTTGTATCCGCGTGACATTGCTTCTGTGCTACCTCTTTGTATTATGTTTGTATCCGCGTGACATTGCTTCTGTGCTACCTCTTTGTATTATGTTTGTATCCGCGTGACATTGCTTCTGTGCTACCTCTTTGTATTATGTTTGTATCCGCGTGACATTGCTTCTGTGCTACCTCTTTGTATTATGTTTGTATCGCGTGACATCTTCTTGCTACCTCTTTGTATTATGTTTGTATCCGCGTGACATTGCTTCTGTGCTACCTCTTTGTATTATGTTTGTATCCGTGTGACATTGCTTCTGTGCTACCTCTTTGTATTATGTTTGTATCCGCGTGACATTGCTTCTGTGCTACCTCTTTGTATTATGTTTGTATCCGCGTGACATTGCTTCTGTGCTACCTCTTTGTATTATGTTTGTATCCGTGTGACATTGCTTCTGTGCTACCTCTTTGTATTATGTTTGTATCCGCGTGACATTGCTTCTGTTCTACCTCTTTGTATTATGTTTGTATCCGTGTGACATTGCTTCTGTTCTACCTCTTTGTATTATGTTTGTATCTGCATCACTAACTTGTGACATTGCTTCTGTTCTACCTCTTTGTATTATGTTTGTATCTGCATCACTACTTGTGACATTGCTTCTGTCCTACCTCTTTGTATTATGTTTGTATCCGCTTCACTAACGTGTGACATTGCTTCTATTCTACCTCTTTGTATTATGTTTGCATCCGCTTCACTAACGTGTGACATTGCTTCTGTTCTACCTCTTTGTATTATGTTTGCATCCGCTTCACTAACGTGTGATATTGCTTCTATTCTACCTCTTTGTATTATGTTTGTTTCCGCGTGACATTGCTTCTATTCTACCTCTTTGTACTATGTTTGTATCTGCTTCACTAACTTGTGATATTGCTTCTGTGCTACCTCTTTGTATTATGTTTGTATCCGTGTGACATTGCTTCTGTGCTACCTCTTTGTATTATGTTTGTATCCGTGTGACATTGCTTCTGTGCTACCTCTTTGTATTATGTTTGTATCCGTGTGACATTGCTTCTGTGCTACCTCTTTGTATTATGTTTGTATCCGTGTGACATTGCTTCTGTTCTACCTCTTTGTATTATGTTTGTATCCGTGTGACATTGCTTCTGTTCTACCTCTTTGTATTATGTTTGTATCCGTGTGACATTGCTTCTGTTCTACCTCTTTGTATTATGTTTGTATCCGTGTGACATTGCTTCTGTTCTACCTCTTTGTATTATGTTTGTATCCGTGTGACATTGCTTCTGTGCTACCTCTTTGTATTATGTTATATCTGCTTCACTAATTTGTGACATTGCTTCTGTTCTACCTCTTTGTATTATGTTTGTATCCGTGTGACATTGCTTCTGTGCTACCTCTTTGTATTATGTTTGTATCCGCTTCACTAACGTGTGACATTGCTTCTATTCTACCTCTTTGTATTATGTTTGTATCCGCGTGACATTGCTTCTATTCTACCTCTTTGTACTATGTTTGTATCTGCTTCACTAACTTGTGATATTGCTTCTGTGCTACCTCTTTGTATTATGTTTGTATCCGCGTGACATTGCTTCTGTGCTACCTCTTTGTATTATGTTTGTATCCGCGTGACATTGCTTCTGTGCTACCTCTTTGTATTATGTTTGTATCCGCGTGACATTGCTTCTGTGCTACCTCTTTGTATTATGTTTGTATCCGCGTGACATTGCTTCTGTGCTACCTCTTTGTATTATGTTTGTATCCGCGTGACATTGCTTCTGTGCTACCTCTTTGTATTATGTTTGTATCCGCGTGACATTGCTTCTGTGCTACCTCTTTGTATTATGTTTGTATCCGCGTGACATTGCTTCTGTGCTACCTCTTTGTATTATGTTTGTATCCGTGTGACATTGCTTCTGTGCTACCTCTTTGTATTATGTTTGTATCCCGTGACATTGTTCTGTGCTACCTCTTTGTATTATGTTTGTATCCGCGTGACATTGCTTCTGTGCTACCTCTTTGTATTATGTTTGTATCCGCGTGACATTGCTTCTGTGCTACCTCTTTGTATTATGTTTGTATCCGTGTGACATTGCTTCTGTGCTACCTCTTTGTATTATGTTTGTATCCGCGTGACATTGCTTCTGTTCTACCTCTTTGTATTATGTTTGTATCCGTGTGACATTGCTTCTGTTCTACCTCTTTGTATTATGTTTGTATCTGCATCACTAACTTGTGACATTGCTTCTGTCCTACCTCTTTGTATTATGTTTGTATCCGCTTCACTAACGTGTGACATTGCTTCTATTCTACCTCTTTGTATTATGTTTGCACCCGCTTCACTAACGTGTGACATTGCTTCTGTTCTACCTCTTTGTATTATGTTTGCATCCGCTTCACTAACGTGTGATATTGCTTCTATTCTACCTCTTTGTATTATGTTTGTTTCCGCGTGACATTACTTCTATTCTACCTCTTTGTACTATGTTTGTATCTGCTTCACTAACTTGTGATATTGCTTCTGTGCTACCTCTTTGTATTATGTTTGTATCCGCGTGATATTGCTTCTGTGCTACCTCTTTGTATTATGTTTGTATCCGCGTGACATTGCTTCTGTGCTACCTCTTTGTATTATGTTTGTATCCGCGTGACATTGATTATGTGCTACCTGTTTGTATTATGTTTGTATCTGCGTGACATTGCTTCTGTGCTACCTCTTTGTATTATGTTTGTATCCGTGTGACATTGCTTCTGTGCTACCTCTTTGTATTATGTTTGTATCCGCGTAACATTGCTTCTGTGCTACCTCTTTGTATTATGTTTGTTTCCGCGTGACATTGCTTCTGTGCTACCACTTTGTATTATGTTTGTATCCGTGTGACATTGATTCTGTGCTTCCTCTTTGTATTATGATTGTATCCGTGTGACATTGCTTCTGTTCTACCTCTTTGTATTATGTTTGTATCCGTGTGACATTGCTTATGTGCTACCTCTTTGTATTATGTTATATCTGCTTCACTAACGTGTGACATTGCATCTATTCTACCTCTTTGTATTATGTTTGTATCCGAGTGACATTCCTTCTATTCTACCTCTTTGTACTATGTTTGTATCTGCTTCACTAACTTGTCATATTGCTTCTGTGCTACCTCTTTGTATTATGTTTGTATCCGCGTGACATTGCTTCTGTTCTACCTCTTTGTATTATGTTTGTATCCGCTTGACATTGCTTCTGTCTGTTCTACCTCTTTGTATTATGTTTGTATCCGCGTGATATTGCTTCTGTGCTACCTCTTTGTATTATGTTTGTATCCGCGTGACATTGCTTCTGTGCTACCTCTTTGTATTATGTTTGTATCCGCGTGACATTACTTCTGTGCTACCTCTTTGTATTATGTTTGTATCCGCGTGACATTGCTTCTGTGCTACCTCTTTGTATTATGTTTGTATCAGCGTGACATTGCTTCTGTGCTATCTCTTTGTATTATGTTTGTATCCGCGTGACATTGATTCTGTGCTACCTGTTTGTATTATGTTTGTATCCGCGTGACATTGCTTCAGTGCTACCTCTTTGTATTATGTTTGTATCCGTGTGACATTGCTTCTGTGCTACCTCTTTGTATTATGTTTGTATCCGCGTAACATTGCTTCTGTGCTACCTCTTTGTATTATGTTTGTATCCGCGTGACATTGCTTCTGTGCTACTTCTTTGTATTATGTTTGTTTCCGCGTGACATTGCTTCTGTGCTACCACCTTGTATTATGTTTGTATCCGTGTGACATTGCTTCTGTGCTTCCTCTTTGTATTATGATTGTATCCGTGTGACATTGCTTATGTGCTACCTCTTTGTATTATGTTATATCTGCTTCACTAATTTGTGACATTGCTTCTGTTCTACCTCTTTGTATTATGTTTGTATCCGTGTGACATTGCTTCTGTGCTACCTCTTTGTATTATGTTTGTATCCGTGTGACATTGCTTCTGTGCTACCTCTTTGTTTTATGTTTGAATCCGTGTGACATTGCTTCTGTGCTACCTCTTTGTATTATGTTTTTATCAGTGTGACATTGCTTCTGTTATACCTCTTTGTATTAAGTTTGTATCCGTGTGACATTGCTTCTGTTCTACCTCTTTGTATTATGTTTGTATCCGTGTGACATTGCTTCTGTTCTACCTCTTTGTATTATGTTTGTATCCGTGTGACATTGCTTCTGTTCTACCTCTTTGTATTATGTTTGTATCCGTGTGACATTGCTTCTGTGCTACCTCTTTGTATTATGTTATATCTGCTTCACTAATTTGTGACATTGCTTCTGTTCTACCTCTTTGTATTATGTTTGTATCCGTGTGACATTGCTTCTGTGCTACCTCTTTGTATTATGTTTGTATCCGCTTCACTAACGTGTGACATTTCTTCTATTCTACCTCTTTGTATTATGTTTGCATCCGCTTCACTAGCGTGTGACATTGCTTCTGTTCTACCTCTTTGTATTATGTTTGCATCCGCTTCACTAACGTGTGATATTGCTTCTATTCTACCTCTTTGTATTATGTTTGTTTCCGCGTGACATTACTTCTATTCTACCTCTTTGTACTATGTTTGTATCTGCTTCACTAACTTGTGATATTGCTTCTGTGCTACCTCTTTGTATTATGTTTGTATCCGCGTGACATTGCTTCTGTGCTACCTCTTTGTATTATGTTTGTATCCGCGTGACATTGCTTCTGTGCTACCTCTTTGTATTATGTTTGTATCCGCGTGACATTGCTTCTGTGCTACCTCTTTGTATTATGTTTGTATCCGCGTGACATTGCTTCTGTGCTACCTCTTTGTATTATGTTTGTATCCGCGTGACATTGCTTCTGTGCTACCTCTTTGTATTATGTTTGTATCAGCGTGACATTGCTTCTGTGCTACCTCTTTGTATTATGTTTGTATCCGCGTGACATTGCTTCTGTGCTACCTCTTTGTATTATGTTTGTATCCGTGTGACATTGCTTCTGTGCTACCTCTTTGTATTATGTTTGTATCCGCGTGACATTGCTTCTGTGCTACCTCTTTGTATTATGTTTGTATCCGCGTGACATTGCTTCTGTGCTACCTCTTTGTATTATGTTTGTATCCGTGTGACATTGCTTCTGTGCTACCTCTTTGTATTATGTTTGTATCCGCGTGACATTGCTTCTGTTCTACCTCTTTGTATTATGTTTGTATCCGTGTGACATTGCTTCTGTTCTACCTCTTTGTATTATGTTTGTATCTGCATCACTAACTTGTGACATTGCTTCTGTTCTACATCTTTGTATTATGTTTGTATCTGCATCACTATCTTGTGACATTGCTTCTGTCCTACCTCTTTGTATTATGTTTGTATCCGCTTCACTAACGTGTGACATTGCTTCTATTCTACCTCTTTGTATTATGTTTGCATCCGCTTCACTAACGTGTGACATTGCTTCTGTTCTACCTCTTTGTATTATGTTTGCATCCGCTTCACTAACGTGTGATATTGCTTCTATTCTACCTCTTTGTATTATGTTTGTTTCCGCGTGACATTACTTCTATTCTACCTCTTTGTACTATGTTTGTATCTGCTTCACTAACTTGTGATATTGCTTCTGTGCTACCTCTTTGTATTATGTTTGTATCCGTGTGACATTGCTTCTGTGCTACCTCTTTGTATTATGTTTGTATCCCTGTGACATTGCTTCTGTGCTACCTCTTTGTATTATGTTTGTATCCGTGTGACATTGCTTCTGTGCTACCTCTTTGTATTATGTTTGTATCCGTGTGACATTGCTTCTGTTCTACCTCTTTGTATTATGTTTGTATCCGTGTGACATTGCTTCTGTTCTACCTCTTTGTATTATGTTTGTATCCGTGTGACATTGCTTCTGTGCTACCTCTTTGTATTATGTTTGTATCCGCGTGACATTGCTTCTGTGCTACCTCTTTGTATTATGTTTGTATCCGCGTGACATTGCTTCTGTGCTACCTCTTTGTATTATGTTTGTATCCGTGTGACATTGCTTCTGTGCTACCTCTTTGTATTATGTTTGTATCCGTGTGACATTGCTTCTGTTCTACCTCTTTGTATTATGTTTGTATCCGTGTGACATTGCTTCTGTGCTACCTCTTTGTATTATGTTTATCTGCTTCACTAACGTGTGACATTGCTTCTATTCTACCTCTTTGTATTATGTTTGTATCCGGTGACATTGCTTCTGTTCTACCTCTTTGTATTATGTTTGTATCTGCTTCACTAACTTGTGATATTGCTTCTGTGCTACCTCTTTGTATTATGTTTGTATCCGCGTGACATTGCTTCTGTTCTACCTCTTTGTATTATGTTTGTATCCGCTTGTGTGACATTGCTTCTGTGCTACCTCTTTGTATTATGTTTGTATCCGCGTGACATTGCTTCTGTGCTACCTCTTTGTATTATGTTTGTATCCGCGTGACATTGCTTCTGTGCTACCTCTTTGTATTATGTTTGTATCCGCGTGACATTGCTTCTGTGCTACCTCTTTGTATTATGTTTGTATCCGCGTGACATTGCTTCTGTGCTACCTCTTTGTATTATGTTTGTATCCGCGTGACATTGCTTCTGTGCTACCTCTTTGTATTATGTTTGTATCCGTGTGACATTGCTTCTGTGCTACCTCTTTGTATTATGTTTGTATCCGTGTGACATTGCTTCTGTGCTACCTCTTTGTATTATGTTTGTATCCGTGTGACATTGCTTCTGTGCTACCTCTTTGTATTATGTTTGTATCCGTGTGACATTGCTTCTGTGCTACCTCTTTGTATTATGTTTGTATCCGTGTGACATTGCTTCTGTTCTACCTCTTTGTATTATGTTTGTATCTGTGTGACATTGCTTCTGTTCTACTCTTTGTATTATGTTTGTATCCGTGTGACATTGCTTCTGTTCTACCTCTTTGTATTATGTTTGTATCCGTGTGACATTGCTTCTGTGCTACCTCTTTGTATTATGTTTTATCTGCTTCACTAACTTGTGACATTGCTTCTGTTCTACCTCTTTGTATTATGTTTGTATCCGTGTGACATTGCTTCTGTGCTACCTCTTTGTATTATGTTTGTATCCGTGTGACATTGCTTCTGTGCTACCTCTTTGTATTATGTTTGTATCCGTGTGACATTGCTTCTGTGCTACCTCTTTGTATTATGTTTGTATCCGCGTGACATTGCTTCTGTGCTACCTCTTTGTATTATGTTTGTATCCGCGTGACATTGCTTCTGTTCTACCTCTTTGTATTATGTTTGTATCCGTGTGACATTGCTTCTGTTCTACCTCTTTGTATTATGTTTGTATCCGCGTGACATTGCTTCTGTGCTACCTCTTTGTATTATGTTTGTATCCGCGTGACATTGCTTCTGTGCTACCTCTTTGTATTATGTTTGTATCCGCGTGACATTGCTTCTGTGCTACCTCTTTGTATTATGTTTGTATCCGCGTGACATTGCTTCTGTGCTACCTCTTTGTATTATGTTTGTATCCGTGTGACATTGCTTCTGTTCTACCTCTTTGTATTATGTTTGTATCCGCTTCACTAACGTGTGACATTGCTTCTGTTCTACCTCTTTGTATTATGTTTGTATCCGCTTCACTATGTGACATTGCTTCTGTTCTACCTCTTTGTATTATGTTTGTATCCGCTTCACTAATGTGACATTGCTTCTGTTCTACCTCTTTGTATTATGTTTGTATCTGCTTCACTAACTTGTGATATTGCTTCTGTGCTACCTCTTTGTATTATGTTTGTATCCGCGTGACATTGCTTCTGTGCT
>JABXNX010000545.1:0-15928 GCA_014843695.1 Archivesica marissinica | reverse complement strand
CTGGTACATGGGGACCCTATCTTCAATACTGGTGCATGGGGATCCTATCTTGCATTCAGATGCATGGGGACCATATCTTGCATTCTGGTACATGGGGACCAAATCTTCAATACTGCTGCATGGGGACCCTATCTTGCATTCAGGTGCATGGGGAATATCTTGCATTCTGGTGCATGGGGATCATATCTTGCATTCTGGTACATGGGAACCCTATCTTCAATACTGGTGCATGGGGATCCTATCTTGCATTCAGATGCATGGGGACCATATCTTGCATTCTGGTAAATGGGACCATATCTTGCATTCTGGTACATGGGACCATATCTTGCATTCAGGTGCATGGGGACCATATCTTGCATTCTGGTGCATGGGGACCATATCTTGCATTCAGGTTCATGGGGACATATCTTTCATTCTGGTACATGGGGACCCTATCTTGCATTCAGGTGCATGGGGACCATATCTTGCATTCTGGTACATGGGACCATATCTTGCATTCTGGTGCATGGGGACCCTATCTTGCATGCAGGTGCATGGGGACATATCTTGCATTCAGGTGCATGGAGACCATATCTTGCATTCAGGTGCATGTCACCATATCTTGCATTCAGGTGCATGGGGACCATATCTTGCATTCTGTTGCATAGGGGACCATATCATGCATTATGGTGCATGGGGACCCTATGTTGCATTCAGGTGTATGGGGACCATATCTTGCATTCTGGTGCATGGGGATATATCTTGCATTCTGGTGCATGGGGACATATCTTGCATTCTGGTGCATGGGGAAATATCTTGCATTCTGGTGCATGGGGACATAACTTGCATTCGGGTGCATGGGGACCCTATCTTGTAGTCTGGTGCATGGGTACATATCTTGCATGCAGGTGCATGGGGAAATATCTTGCATTCTGGAGCATGGGGACCATATCTTGCATTCTGGTACATGGGAACCCTATCTTCGATACTGGTGCATGGGGACCCTATCTTGCATTCAGGTGCAGGAGGAAATATCTTGCATTCTGGTGCATGTGGATCATATCTTGCATTATGGTGCATGGGGACCCTATGTTGCATTCAGGTGTATGGGGACCATATCTTGCATTCTGGTGCATGGGGACATATCTTGCATTCAGGTGCATGGGGACATATCTTGCATTCAGGGGCATGGGGAATTATCTTGCATTCAGGTGCATGGGGATATATCTTGCATTCTGGTGCATGGGGACATATCTTGCATTCTGGTGCATGGGGAAATATCTTGCATTCTGGTGCATGGGGACATAACTTGCATTCGGGTGCATGGGGACCCTATCTTGTAGTCTGGTGCATGGGTACATATCTTGCATGCAGGTGCATGGGGAAATATCTTGCATTCTGGAGCATGGGAACCCTATCTTCGATACTGGTGCATGGGGACCCTATCTTGCATTCAGGTGCATGAGGAAATATCTTGCATTCTGGTGCATGTGGATCATATCTTGCATTCTGGTACATGGTGACCCTATCTTCAATACTGGTGCATGGGGATCCTATCTTGCATTCAGATGCATGGGGACCATATCTTGCATTCTGGTACATGGGACCATATCTTGCATTCTGGTACATGGGACCATATATTGCATTCAGGTGCATGGGGACCATATCTTGCATTCTGGTGCATGGGGACCATATCTTGCATTCAGGTTCATGGGGACATATCTTTCATTCTGGTACATGGGGACCCTATCTTGCATTCAGGTGCATGGGGACAATATCTTGCATTCTGGTACATGGGACCATATCTTGCATTCTGGTGCATGGGGACCCTATCGTGCATGCAGGTGCATGGGGACCATATCTTGCATTTTGGTGCATGGGGACCATATCTTGCATTCATGGGCATGGGGACCATATCTTTCATTCAGGGGCATGCGGACCTATCTTGCATTCAGGTGCATGGGGACCATATCTTGCATTATGGTGCATGTGACCATATCTTGCATTCTGGTGCATGGGGACATATCTTGCATTCTGGTACATGGGACCATATCTTGCATTCTGGTGCATGGGGACATATCTTGCATTCAGGTGCATGGGGACCATATCTTGCATTCTGGTGCATGTCCTATATCTTGCATTCAGGTGCATGGGGAACCTATCTTGCATTCAGGTACATGGGACCATATCTTGCATTCTGGTGCATGGGGAACCAATCTTGCATACAGGTACATGGGGACCATATCTTGCATTCTGGTGCATGGGGAACCTATCTTGCATTCAGGTACATGGGACCATATCTTGCATTCTGGTGCATGGGGAACCAATCTTGCATACAGGTACATGGGGACCATATCTTGCATTCTGGTGAATGGGGAACCTATCTTGCATTCAGGTACATGGGGACCATATCTTGCATTCTGGTACATGGGACATTATCTTGCATTCTGGTGCATGTGGACCCTTTCTTGCATTCAGGTGCATGGGGACCATGTACATGGGGACACTATCTTCAATACTGGTACATGGGGACCATATCTTGCATTCAGGTGCATGGGTACCCTATCTTACATTCTGGTGCATGGGGACATATCTTGCATTCATGTACATGGGGACAATATCTTGCATTCTGGTGCACAGGACCCATATCTTGCATTCAGGTGCATGGGGACCATATCTTGCATTCAGGTGCATGGGGACCATATCTTCAATTCTGGTGCATGGGGACCATATCTTGCATTCTGGTGCATGTGGACATATCTTGCATTCAGGTGCATGGGAACCATATCTTTACATTCTGGTGCATGGGCACCATATCTTGCATTCAGGTGCATGGGGACCAACCACCATATCTTGCATTCTGGTGCATGGGGACCATATCTTGCATTCTGGTGCATGGGGACCATATCTTGCATTCTGGTGCATGGGGACATATCTTGCATTATGGTGCATGTGACCATATATTGCATTCTGGTGCATGGGAACCATATCTTGCATTCTGGTACATGGGCCACATCTTGCACTGGTGCATGGGGACCATATCTTGCATTCTGGTGCATGGGGACATATCTTGCATTCAGGTGCATGGGGACCATATCTTGCATTCTGGTACATGTCACCATATCTTGCATTCAGGTGCATGGGGACCATATCTTGCATTCTGTTGCATAGGGGACCATATCCTGCATTCTGGTGCATGGGGACCCTATGTTGCATTCAGGTGTATGGGGACCATATCTTGCATTCTGGTGCATGGGGACATATCTTGCATTCAGGTGCATGGGGACATATCTTGCATTCAGGGGCATGGGGACATATCTTGCATTCAGGTGCATGGGGATATATCTTGCGTTCTGGTGCATGGGGACATGTCTTGCATTCTGGTGCATGGGGAAATATCTTGCATTCTGGTGCATGGGGACATAACTTGCATTCGGGTGCATGGGGACCCTATCATGTAGTCTGGTGCATGGGTACATATCTTGCATGCAGGTGCATGGGGAAATATCTTGCATTCAGGTGCATGGGGACCATATCTTGCATTCTGGTACATGGGGACCCTATCTTCAATACTGGTGCATGGGGACCCTATCTTGCATTCAGGTGCATGGGGAAATATCTTGCATTCTGGTGCATGTGGATCATATCTTGCATTCTGGTACATGGGGACCCTATCTTCAATACTGGTGCATGGGGATCCTATCTTGCATTCAGATGCATGGGGACCATATCTTGCATTCTGGTACATGGGACCATATCTTGCATTCTGGTACATGGGGATCCTATCTTGCATTCATGTGCATGGGGACCATATCTTGCTTTCTGGTGCATAGGGCCCATATATTTTATTCAGGTGCATGGGGACATATCTTGCATTCTGGTGCATGGGGACATATCTTGCATTCAGGTGCATGGGGACCATATCTTGCATTCTGGTGCATGGGACCATATCTTGCATTCAGGTGCATGGGACATTTCTTGCATTCAGGTGCATGGGGACCATATCTTTACATTCTGGTGCATGGGGACCATATTTTGCATTCAGGTGCATGGGGACCCTATCTTCAATACTGGTGCATGAGGACCATATCTTGCATTCTGGTGCATGGGGACATATCTTGCATTCAGGTGCATGGGGACCATATCTTGCATTATGTTGCATAGGGGACCATATCCAGCATTCTGGTGCATGGGGACCCTATCTTGCATTCAGGTGCATGGGGACCATATCTTGCATTCTGGTGCATGGGGACATATCTTGCATTCAGGTGCATGGGGACAATATCTTGCATTCTGGTGCATGGGACCATATATGCATTCTGGTGCATGGGGACCCTATCTTGCATTCAGGTGCATGGGGACCATATATTGCATTCTGGTGCCTGTGGACATATCTTGCATTCAGGTGCATGGGGACCATATCTTTACATTCTGGTGCATGGGCACCATATTTTGCATTCTGTTGCATGGGGACCATATCTTGCAATCTGCAGCATGGGGATATATCTTGCATTCTGGTGCATGGGGACATATCTTGCATTCTGGTACATGGGGACATATCTTGCATTCAGGTGCATGGGGACCATTTCTTGCATTCTGTTGCATAGGGGACCATATCCTGCATTCAGGTGCATGGGGACCCTATGTTGCATTCAGGTGCATGGGGACCATATCTTGCATTCTGGTGCATGGAGACATATCTTGCATTCAGGTGCATGGGGACATATATTGTATTCTGGTGCATGGGGACATATCTTGCATTCTGGTGCATGGGGAAATATCTTGCATTCTGGTGCATGGGGACATAACTTGCATTCGGGTGCATGGGGACCCTAAGTTGTAGTCTGGTGCATGGGTACATATCTTGCCTGCAGGTGCATGGGGAAATATCTAGCCTTCTGGTGCATGGGGACCATATCTTGCATTCTGGTACATGGGGACCCTATCTTCAATACTGCTGCATGGGGACACTATCTTGCATTCAGGTGCATGGGGAGATATCTTGCATTCTGGTGCATGGGGATCATATCTTGCATTCTGGTACATGGGGACCCTATCTTAAATACTGGTGCATGGGGATCCTATCTTGCATTCAGATGCATGGGGACCATATCTTGCATTCTGGTACATGGGACCATATCTTGCATTCAGGTGCATGGGGACCATATCTTGCATTCTGGTGCATGGGGACCATATCTTGCATTCAGGTTCATGGGGATCATATCTTTCATTCAGGTACATGGGGACCATATCTTGCATTCAGGTACATGGGGACCATATCTTGCATTCTGGTACATGGGACCATATCTTGCATTCTGGTGCATGGGGACATATCTTGCATTCAGGTACATGGGGACATATCTTGCATTCAGGTGCATGGGGACATATCTTGCATTCAGGTGCATGGAGACATATCTTGCATTCAGGTGCATGGGGACATATCTTGCATTCTGGTGCATGGGGACATATCTTGCATTCTGGTGCATGGGGAAATATCTTGCATTATGGTGCATGGGGACATAACTTGCATTCGGGTGCATGGGGACCCTATCTTGTAGTCTGGTGCATGGGCACATATCTTGCATGCAGGTGCATGGGGAAATATCTTGCATTCTGGTACATGGGGACCATATCTTGCATTCTGGTACATGGGGAACCTATCTTCAATACTGGTGCATGGGGACCCTATCTTGCATTCAGGTGCATGGGGAAATATCTTGCATTCTGGTGCATGGGGATCATATCTTGCATTCTGGTACATGGGGACCCTATCTTCAATACTGGTACATGGGGACCCTATCTTCAATACTGCTGCATGGGGACATATCTTGCATTCAGGGGCATGGGGACATATCTTGCATTCTGGTGCATGGGTACATATCTTGTATTCAGGAGCATGGGTACATATCTTGCATTCTGGTGCATGGGGACATAGCTTGCATTCAGGTGCATGTGGACCATATCTCGCATTCTGGTGCATGGAACCATATCTTTCATTCTGGTGCATGGGGACCCTATCTTGCATTCAGCTGCATGGGGACCATATCTTGCATTCTGGTGCCTGTGGACATATCTTGCAATCAGCTGAATGGGGACCATATATTTACATGCTGGTGCATGGGCACCTTATCTTGCATTCTGGTGCATGGGGACCATATCTTGCATTCTGGAGCTTGGGGACATATCTTGCATTCTGGTGCATGGGGACATATCTTGCATTGTGGTGCATGGGGACCACATCTTGCATTCAGGGGCATGGGGACATATCTTGCATTCTGGTGCATGGGGACATATCTTGCATTGTGGTGCATGGGGACATATCTTGCATTGTGGTGCATGGGGACCACATCTTGCATTCTGGTGCATGGGGACATATCTTGCATTCTGGTGCATGGGGACATATCTTGCATTGTGGTGCATGGGGACCACATCTTGCATTCTGGTACATGGGGACATATCTTGCATTATGTTGCATAGGGGATCATATCCTGCATTCTGGTGCATGGGGACCCTATGATACATTCAGTTGCATGGGGACCATATCTTGCATTCTGGTGCATGGGGATATATCTTGCATTCAGGTGCATGGAGACATATCTTGCATTCAGGTGCATGGGGACATATCTTGCATTTTGGTGCATGGGGACATATCTTGCATTCTGGTGCATGTGGAAATATCTTGCATGCTGGTGCATGGGGACATAACTTGCATTCGGGTGCATGGGGACCCTATCTTGTAGTCTGGTGCATGGGTACATATCTTTCATGCAGTTGCATGGGGAAATATCTTGCATTCTGGTGCATGGGGACCATATCTTGCATGCTGGTACATGGGGACCCTATCTTCAATACTGGTGCATGGGGACCCTATCTTGCATTCAGGTGCATGGGGACATATCTTGCATTCTGGTGCATGGGGATCATATCTTGCATTCTGGTACATGGGGACCCTATCCTCAATACTGGTGCATGGGGATCCTATCTTGCATTCAGATGCATGGGGACCATATCTTGCATTCTGGTACATGGGACCATATCTTGCATTCTAGTGCATGGGGACCCTATCTTGCATTCAGGTGCATGGGGACCATATCTTGCATTCTGGTGCATGGGGACCATATCTTGCATTCAGGTGCATGGGGACATATCTTTCATTCTGGTACATGGGGACCCTATCTTGCATTCAGGTGCATGGGTACCATATCTTGCATTCTGGTACATGGGACCATATCTTGCATTCTGGTGCATGGGGACCCTATCGTGCATGCAGGTGCATGGGGACCATATCTTGCATTCTGGTACATGGGGACCCTATCTTCAATACTGGTGCATGGGGACCCTATCTTGCAGTCGGGTGCATGGGGACCATATCTTGTATTCTGGTGCATGGGGAAATATCTTGCATTCAGGTGCATAGGGACATATCTTGCATTCTGGTGCATGGGTACATATCTTGCATTCAGGTGCATGGGTACATATCTTGCATTCTGGTGCATGGGGACATATCTTGCATTCTGGTGCATGGGGACATAGCTTGCATTCAGGTGCATGGGGACCATATCTTGCATTCTGGTGCATGGGACCATATCTTGCATTCTGGTGCATGGGGACCCTATCCTGCATTCAAGTGCATGGGGACAATATCTTGCATTATGGTGCCTGTGGAGGTATCTTGCATTCAGGTGAATGGGGACCATATATTTACATTCTGGTGCATGGGCACCATATCTTGCATTCTGGTGCATGGGGACCATATCTTGCATTCTGGATCTTGGGGACATATCTTGCATTCTGGTGCATGGGGACATATCTTGCATTCTGGTGCATGGGGACCACATCTTGCATTCTGGTACATGGGTACATATCTTGCATTATGTTGCATAGGGGATCATATCCTGCATTCTGGTGCATGGGGACCCTATGATGCATTCAGTTGCATGGGGACCATATCTTGCATTCTGGTGCATGGGGATATATCTTGCATTCAGGTGCATGGAGACATATCTTGCATTCAGGTGCATGGGGACATATCTTGCATTCTGGTGCATGGGGATCATATCTTGCATTCTGGTACATGGGGACCCTATCTTCAATACTGGTGCATGGGGATCCTATCTTGCATTCAGATGCATGGGGACCATATCTTGCATTCTGGTACATGGGACCATATCTTGCATTCTGGTACATGGGGATCCTATCTTGCATTCATGTGCATGGGGACCATATCTTGCTTTCTGGTGCATAGGGCCCATATATTTTATTCAGGTGCATGGGGACATATCTTGCATTCTGGTGCATGGGGACATATCTTGCATTCAGGTGCATGGGGACCATATCTTGCATTCTGGTGCATGGGACCATATCTTGCATTCAGGTGCATGGGACATTTCTTGCATTCAGGTGCATGGGGACCATATCTTTACATTCTGGTGCATGGGGACCATATTTTGCCTTCAGGTGCATGGGGACCCTATCTTCAATACTGGTGCATGAGGACCATATCTTGCATTCTGGTGCATGGGGACATATCTTGCATTCAGGTGCATGGGGACCATATCTTGCATTATGTTGCATAGGGGACCATATCCAGCATTCTGGTGCATGGGGACCCTATCTTGCATTCAGGTGCATGGGGACCATATCTTGCATTCTGGTGCATGGGGACATATCTTGCATTCAGGTGCATGGGGACAATATCTTGCATTCTGGTGCATGGGACCATATATTGCATTCTGGTGCATGGGGACCCTATCTTGCATTCAGGTGCATGGGGACCATATATTGCATTCTGGTGCCTGTGGACATATCTTGCATTCAGGTGCATGGGGACCATATCTTTACATTCTGGTGCATGGGCACCATATTTTGCATTCTGTTGCATGGGGACCATATCTTGCAATCTGCAGCATGGGGATATATCTTGCATTCTGGTGCATGGGGACATATCTTGCATTCTGGTACATGGGGACATATCTTGCATTCAGGTGCATGGGGACCATTTCTTGCATTCTGTTGCATAGGGGACCATATCCTGCATTCAGGTGCATGGGGACCCTATGTTGCATTCAGGTGCATGGGGACCATATCTTGCATTCTGGTGCATGGAGACATATCTTGCATTCAGGTGCATGGGGACATATATTGTATTCTGGTGCATGGGGACATATCTTGCATTCTGGTGCATGGGGAAATATCTTGCATTCTGGTGCATGGGGACATAACTTGCATTCGGGTGCATGGGGACCCTAAGTTGTAGTCTGGTGCATGGGTACATATCTTGCCTGCAGGTGCATGGGGAAATATCTTGCCTTCTGGTGCATGGGGACCATATCTTGCATTCTGGTACATGGGGACCCTATCTTCAATACTGCTGCATGGGGACACTATCTTGCATTCAGGTGCATGGGGAGATATCTTGCATTCTGGTGCATGGGGATCATATCTTGCATTCTGGTACATGGGGACCCTATCTTAAATACTGGTGCATGGGGATCCTATCTTGCATTCAGATGCATGGGGACCATATCTTGCATTCTGGTACATGGGACCATATCTTGCATTCAGCTGCATGGGGACCATATCTTGCATTCTGGTGCATGGGGAACATATCTTGCATTCAGGTTCATGGGGATATATCTTTCATTCTGGTACATGGGGACCCTATCTTGCATTCAGGTGCATGGGGACCATATCTTGCATTCTGGTACATGGGACCATATCTTGCATTCTGGTGCATGGGGACCCTATCGTGCATGCAGGTACATGGGGACATATCTTGCATTCAGGTGCATGGGGACATATCTTGCATTCAGGTGCATGGAGACATATCTTGCATTCAGGTGCATGGGGACATATCTTGCATTCTGGTGCATGGGGACATATCTTGCATTCTGGTGCATGGGGAAATATCTTGCATTATGGTGCATGGGGACATAACTTGCATTCGGGTGCATGGGGACCCTATCTTGTAGTCTGGTGCATGGGCACATATCTTGCATGCAGGTGCATGGGGAAATATCTTGCATTCTGGTACATGGGGACCATATCTTGCATTCTGGTACATGGGGACCCTATCTTCAATACTGGTGCATGGGGACCCTATCTTGCATTCAGGTGCATGGGGAAATATCTTGCATTCTGGTGCATGGGGATCATATCTTGCATTCTGGTACATGGGGACCCTATCTTCAATACTGGTACATGGGGACCCTATCTTCAATACTGCTGCATGGGGACATATCTTGCATTCAGGGGCATGGGGACATATCTTGCATTCTGGTGCATGGGTACATATCTTGTATTCAGGAGCATGGGTACATATCTTGCATTCTGGTGCATGGGGACATAGCTTGCATTCAGGTGCATGTGGACCATATCTCGCATTCTGGTGCATGGAACCATATCTTTCATTCTGGTGCATGGGGACCCTATCTTGCATTCAGCTGCATGGGGACCATATCTTGCATTCTGGTGCCTGTGGACATATCTTGCAATCAGCTGAATGGGGACCATATATTTACATGCTGGTGCATGGGCACCTTATCTTGCATTCTGGTGCATGGGGACCATATCTTGCATTCTGGAGCTTGGGGACATATCTTGCATTCTGGTGCATGGGGACATATCTTGCATTGTGGTGCATGGGGACCACATCTTGCATTCAGGGGCATGGGGACATATCTTGCATTCTGGTGCATGGGGACATATCTTGCATTGTGGTGCATGGGGACATATCTTGCATTGTGGTGCATGGGGACCACATCTTGCATTCTGGTGCATGGGGACATATCTTGCATTCTGGTGCATGGGGACATATCTTGCATTGTGGTGCATGGGGACCACATCTTGCATTCTGGTACATGGGGACATATCTTGCATTATGTTGCATAGGGGATCATATCCTGCATTCTGGTGCATGGGGACCCTATGATACATTCAGTTGCATGGGGACCATATCTTGCATTCTGGTGCATGGGGATATATCTTGCATTCAGGTGCATGGAGACATATCTTGCATTCAGGTGCATGGGGACATATCTTGCATTTTGGTGCATGGGGACATATCTTGCATTCTGGTGCATGTGGAAATATCTTGCATGCTGGTGCATGGGGACATAACTTGCATTCGGGTGCATGGGGACCCTATCTTGTAGTCTGGTGCATGGGTACATATCTTTCATGCAGTTGCATGGGGAAATATCTTGCATTCTGGTGCATGGGGACCATATCTTGCATGCTGGTACATGGGGACCCTATCTTCAATACTGGTGCATGGGGACCCTATCTTGCATTCAGGTGCATGGGGACATATCTTGCATTCTGGTGCATGGGGATCATATCTTGCATTCTGGTACATGGGGACCCTATCCTCAATACTGGTGCATGGGGATCCTATCTTGCATTCAGATGCATGGGGACCATATCTTGCATTCTGGTACATGGGACCATATCTTGCATTCTAGTGCATGGGGACCCTATCTTGCATTCAGGTGCATGGGGACCATATCTTGCATTCTGGTGCATGGGGACCATATCTTGCATTCAGGTGCATGGGGACATATCTTTCATTCTGGTACATGGGGACCCTATCTTGCATTCAGGTGCATGGGTACCATATCTTGCATTCTGGTACATGGGACCATATCTTGCATTCTGGTGCATGGGGACCCTATCGTGCATGCAGGTGCATGGGGACCATATCTTGCATTCTGGTACATGGGGACCCTATCTTCAATACTGGTGCATGGGGACCCTATCTTGCATTCGGGTGCATGGGGACCATATCTTGCATTCTGGTGCATGGGGAAATATCTTGCATTCAGGTGCATGGGGACATATCTTGCATTCTGGTGCATGGGGACATATCTTGCATTCAGGTGCATGGGGACATATCTTGCATTCTGGTGCATGGGGACATATCTTGCATTCTGGTGCATGGGGACATATCTTGCATTCAGGTGCATGGGGACCATATCTTGCATTCTGGTGCATGGGACCATATCTTGCATTCTGGTGCATGGGGACCATATCTTGCATTCAGGTGCATGGGGACCATATCTTGCATTATGGTGCCTGTACATATCTGCATTAGTGAATGGGGACCATATCTTACATTCTGGTGCATGGGAACCATATCTTGCATTCTGGTGCATGGGGACCATATCTTGCATTCTGGAGCATGGGGACATATCTTGCATTCTGGTGCATGGGGACATATCTTGCATTCTGGTGCATGGGGACCACATCTTGCATTCTGGTACATGGGGACATATCTTGCATTATGTTGCATAGGGGATCATATCCTGCATTCTGGTGCATGGGGACCCTATCTTGCATTCAGTTGCATGGGGACCATATCTTGCATTCTGGTGCATGGGGATATATCTTGCATTCAGGTGCATGGGGACATATCTTGCATTCAGGTGCATGGGGACATATCTTGCATTCTGGTGCATGGGGACATATCTTCATTGGTGCATGGGGACCATATCTTCAATTCTGGTGCATGGGGACCCTATCTTGCATTCAGATGCATGGGGACCCTATCTTGCATTCTGGTGCATGGGGACATATCTTGCATTCTGGTGCATGGGGACATATCTTGCATTCTGGTGCATGGGGACCATATCTTGCATTCTGGTGCATGGGGACCATATATTTCATTCAGGTGCATGGGGACATATCTTGCATTCTGGTGCATGGGGACATATCTTGCATTCTGGTGCATGGGGACCATATCTTGCATTCTGGTGCATGGGACCATATCTTGCATACGGTGCATGGGGACATACTTGCATTCGGAGCATGGGACATATCTTGCATTCGGTACATGGGACCCTATCTTGCATTCTGGTGCATGGGACCCTATCTTGCATTCAGGTGCATGGGACATATCTTGCATTCTGGTGCATGGGGACCATATCTTGCATTCAGGTGCATGGGGACCATATCTTGCATTCTGGTACATGGGGACCCTATCTTCAATACGGTGCATGACCATATCTTGCATTCAGGGCATGGGGACCATATCTTGCATTCTGGTGCATGGGGACATATCTTGCATTCAGGTGCATGGGGACCATATCTTGCATTATGTTGCATGGGGACCATATCCAGCATTCTGGTGCATGGGGACCATATCTTGCATTCAGGTGCATGGGGACCATATCTTGCATTCTGGTGCATGGGGACATATCTTGCATTCTGGTGCATGGGGACAATATCTTGCATTCTGGTGCATGGGAACATATCTTGCATTCTGGTGCATGGGGACCCTATCTTGCATTCAGGTGCATGGGGACCATATATTGCATTCTGGTGCCTGTGGACATATCTTGCATTCAGGTGCATGGGGACCATATCTTTACATTCTGGTGCATGGGCACCATATTTTGCATTCTGTTGCATGGGGACCATATCTTGCAATCTGCAGCATGTGGATATATCTTGCATTCTGGTGCATGGGGACATATCTTGCATTCTGGTACATGGGGACATATCTTGCATTCAGGTGCATGGGGACCATTTCTTGCATTCTGTTGCATAGGGACCATATCCTGCATTCAGGTGCATGGGGACCCTATGTTGCATTCAGGTGCATGGGGACCATATCTTGCATTCTGGTGCATGGGGACATATCTTGCATTCAGGTTCATGGGGACATATCTTTCATTCACATGGGGACATATCTTGCATTCAGGTGCATGGGGAAATATCTTGCATTCTGGTACATGGGAAAATATCTTGCACCAACCAACCACCAACCACCACACAACAACACATTCTTGTGCATGTGGACATATCTTGCATTCAGGTACATGGGGACCATATCTTCAATACTGGTGCATGGGCACCATATCTTGCATTCAGGTGCATGGGGACCATATCTTGCATTCTGGAGCATGGGACCATATCTTGCATTCTGGTGCATGGGACCAACCACCAAACCACACCACACAACAACCACACAACCATATCTTGCATTCAGTTGCATGGGGACCATATCCTGCATTCTGGTGCATGGAGACCATATCTTGCATTCAGGTGCATGGGGACATATATTGCATTCTGGTGCATGGGGACCATATCTTGCATTCAGGTGCATGGGGACCATATCTTCAATACTGGTGCATGGGAACATATCTTGCATTCTGGTGCAAGGGGACCAACCACACAAACATATCTTACATTCAGATGCATGGGAACATATCTTGCATTCAGGTGCATGGGGACATATCTTGCATACAGATGCATGCGGAACTATCTTGCATTCTGGTGCATGTGGACCATATCTTGCATTCTAGTGCATGGGGAAATATCTTGCATTCAGGTGCATGGAGACATACTTGCATTAAGGTGCATGTGACCATATATTCACCAAAACCACCACACACCACACCATTCTGGTGCATGGGGACCATATCTTGCATTCAGGTGCATGGGGAACATATCTTCAATACAGGTGCATGGGGACCATATCTTGCATTCAGGTGCATGTCAAAATATCTTGCATTCAGGTGCATGGGGACCATATCTTGCATTCAGTTGCATGGGGACCATATCCTCAATTCTGGTACATGGGGACCATATCTTCAATTCAGTTGCATGGGGACATATCTTGCATTCAGGTGCATGGGGACATATCTTTCATTCAGGTGCATGGAGACATATCTTGCATTCAGGTGCATGGGAACATATATTGCATTCTGGTGCATGGGGACATATATTGCATTCTGGTGCATGGGGAAATATCTTGGATGCTGGTGCATGGGGACATAACTTGCATTCGGGTGCATGGGGACCCTATCTTGTAGTCTGGTGCATGGGTACATATCTTGCATGCAGGTGCATGGGGAAATTTCTTGCATTCTGGTGCATGGGGACCATAACTTGCATTCTGGTACATGGGGACCCTATCTTCAATACTGGTGCATGGGGACCCTATCTTGCATTCAGGTGCATGGGGACATATCTTGCATTCTGGTGCATGGGGATCATATCTTGCATTCTGGTACATGGGGACCCTATCTTCAATACTGGTGCATGGGGATCCTATCTTGCATTCAGATGCATGGGGACCATATCTTGCATTCTTGTGCATGGGGACCCTATCTTGCATTCAGGTGCATGGGGACCATATCTTGCATTCTGGTGCATGGGGACCATATCTTGCATTCAGGTGCATGGGGACATATCTTTCATTCTGGTACATGGGGACCCTATCTTGCATTCAGGTGCATGGGGACCATATCTTGCATTCTGGTACATGGGACCATATCTTGCATTCTGGTGCATGGGGACCCTATCGTGCATGCACGTGCATGGGGACCATATCTTGCATTCTGGTACATGGGGACCATATCTTCAATAATGGGCATGGGGACCATATCTTGCATTCAGGTGCATGGGGACCATATCTTGCAGTCAGGTGCATGGGGACCATATCTTGCATTCTGGTGCATGGTGACCCTATCTTGCAGTCAGGTGCATGGGGACCATATCTTGCATTATGGTGCATGGGGACATAGCTTGCATTCAGGTGCATGGGGACATATCTTACATTCAGGTGCATGGGGACCCTATCTTGCATTCAGGTGCATGGGGACCATATCTTGCATTCTGGTGCATGGGGACCATATCTTGCATTCAGGTGCATGGGGACATATCTTTCATTCTGGTACATGTGGGGACCCTATCTTGCATTCAGGTGCATGGTGACCATATCTTGCATTCTGGTACATGGGACCATATCTTGCATTCTGGTGCATGGGGACCCTATCGTGCAGGCACGTGCATGGGGACCATATCTTGCATTCTGGTACATGGGGACCCTATCTTCATTACTGGTGCATGGGGACCATATCTTGCATTCAGGTGCATGGGGACCATATCTTGCAGTCAGATGCATGGGGACCATATCTTGCATTCTGGTGCATGGTGACCCTATCTT
>JABXNX010000544.1:0-15933 GCA_014843695.1 Archivesica marissinica | reverse complement strand
TATTCCGTTTACATATTACACACTCCACCCTCACATCGTGTATTCGTTTACATATTGCACATTCCGCCCTCTCAGTGTGTATTCGTTTACATATTACACACCCCACCCTCTCATCGTGTATCCGTTTACATATTACACACCCCACCCTCTCATCGTGTATTCGTTTACATATTACACACTCCGTCCTCTCATCGTGTAGTCGTTTACATATTACACACTCCGTCCTCTAATTGTGTATCCGTTTACATATTACACACTCCGCTCTCTCATCGTGTATCCGTTTACATATTACACACTCCACCCTCTCATCGTGTATCCGTTTACATATTACACACTCCACCCTCTCATTGTGTATTCGTTTACATATTACACACTCCGTCCTCTCAGTGTGTATTCCTTTACATATTACACACTTGGTCCTCTCATCGTGTATTCCTTTACATATTACACACTCCACCCTCTCACCGTATATTCCTTTACATAATACACACTCCGTCTTCTCAGTGTGTATTCGTTTACATATTACACACTCCGTCCTCTCAGTGTGTATTCGTTTACATATTACACACTCCGTCCTCTCATCGTGTATTCGTTTACATATTACACACTCCGTCCCCAACCACAAACACACCCCACCCTCTCATCGTGTATTCGTTTACATATTACACACTCCGTCCTCTCAGTGTGTATTCGTTTACATATTACACACTCCGTCCTCTCATTGTGTATCCGTTTACATATTACACACTCCGTCCTCTCAGTTTGTATTCGTTTACATATTACACACTCCGTCCTCTCATGTGTATTCGTTTACATATTACACACTCCGTCCTCTCATGTGTATTCGTTTACATATTACACACTCCGTCCTCTCAGGTGTATTCGTTTACATATTACACACTCCGTCCTCTCATGTCGTGTATTCGTTTACATATTACACTATCCGTCCTCCTCTCATGTGTATCGTTTACATATTACACACTCTTCTCCTTCGTTTTTTTCGTCCTCTCATTGTGTATCGTTTACATATTACACACTCCGTCCTCTAATTGTGTATTCGTTTACATATTACACACTCCGTCCTCTCACGTGTATTCGTTTACATATTACACACTCCACCCTCTCATTGTGTATTCGTTTACATATTACACACTCCGTCCTCTCATTGTGTATTCGTTTACATATTACACACTCCGTCCTCTCAGTGTGTATTCGTTTACATATTACACACTCCGTCCTCTCATTGTGTATTCGTTTACATATTACACACTCCGTCCTCTCATTGTGTATTCGTTTACATATTACACACTCCGTCCTCTCAGTGTGTATTCGTTTACATATTACACACTCCGTCCTCTCAGTGTGTATTCGTTTACATATTACACACTCCGTCCTCTCATCGTGTATTCGTTTACATATTACACACTCCGTCCTCTCATTGTGTATTCGTTTACATATTACACACTCCGTCCTCTCAGTGTGTATTCGTTTACATATTACACACTCCGTCCTCTCATTGTGTATTCGTTTACATATTACACACTCCGTCCTCTCATTGTGTATTCGTTTACATATTACACACTCCGTCCTCTCAGTGTGTATTCGTTTACATATTACACACTCCGTCCTCTCAGTGTGTATTCGTTTACATATTACACACTCCGTCCTCTCAGTGTGTATTCGTTTACATATTACACACTCCACCCTTACATTGTGTATTCGTTTACATATTACACACTCCGTCCTCTAATTGTGTATTCGTTTACATATTACACACTCCACCCTTTCATTGTGTATCCGTTTACATATTACACACTCCGTCCTCTAAGTGTGTATTCGTTTACATATTACACACTCCACCCTCTCAGTGTGTATTCGTTTACATATTACACACTCCGTCCTCTCATTGTGTATTCGTTTACATATTACACACTCCGTCCTCTCATCGTGTATCCGTTTACATATTACACACTCCGTCCTCTCATCGTGTATTCGTTTACATATTACACACTCCGTCCTCTCATTGTGTATCCGTTTACATATTACACACTCCGTCCTCTCATTGTGTATCCGTTTACATATTACACACTCCGTCCTCTCATCGTGTATTCGTTTACATATTACACACTCCGTCCTCTCATCGTGTATTCGTTTACATATTACACACTCCGTCCTCTCAGTGTGTATTCCTTTACATATTACACACTCCACCCTCTCATTGTGTATTCGTTTACATATTACACACTCCGTCCTCTCAGTGTGTATTCCTTTACATATTACACACTTCGTCCTCTCATTGTGTATTCGTTTACATATTACACACTCCGTCCTCTCAGTGTGTATTTCTTTACATATTACACACTCCGTCCTCTCATTGTGTATTCGTTTACATATTACACAATCGGTCCTCTCAGTGTGTATTCGTTTACATATTACACACTCCGTCCTCTCAGTGTGTATTCGTTTACATATTACACAATCTGTCCTCTCATCGTGTATTCGTTTACATATTACACACTCCGTCCTCTCATTGTGTATTCGTTTACATATTACACACTCCGTCCTCTCAGTGTGTATTCCTTTACATATTACACACTCCGTCCTCTCATTGTGTATTCGTTTACATATTAAGAACTCCGTCCTCTCAATGTGTATTCGTTTACATATTACACACTCCGTCCTCTCATTGTGTATCCGTTTACATATTACACACTCCGTCCTCTCAGTGTGTATTCGTTTACATATTACACACTCCGTCCTCTCATCGTGTATTCGTTTACATTTTACACACTCCACCCTCACATTGTGTATTCGTTTACATATTACACACTCCACCCTCTCATCGTGTATTCCTTTACATATTACACACTCCGTCCTCTCAGTGTGTATTCGTTTACATATTACACACTCCACCCTCTCATCGTGTATCCGTTTACATATTACACACTCCACCCTCTAATTGTGTATTCGTTTACATATTACACACTCCGTCCTCTCAGTGTGTATCCGTTTACATATTACACACTCCGTCCTCTCAGTGTGTATCTCCGTTTACATATTACACACTCCACCCTCACATCGTGTATTCGTTTACATATTACACACTCCGCCCTCTCAGTGTGTATTCGTTTACATATTACACACTCCACCCTCTCATCGTGTATCCGTTTACATATTACACACTCCACCCTCTCATCGTGTATTCGTTTACATATTACACACTCCGTCCTCTCATCGTGTATTCGTTTACATATTACACACTCCGTCCTCTCATTGTGTATTCGTTTACATATTACACACTCCGCTCTCTCATCGTGTATCCGTTTACATATTACACACTCCACCCTCTCATCGTGTATCCGTTTACATATTACACACTCCACCCTCTCATTGTGTATTCGTTTACATATTACACACTCCGTCCTCTCAGTGTGTATTCCTTTACATATTACACACTCCGTCCTCTCATCGTGTATTCCTTTACATATTACACACTCCACCCTCTCACCGTATATTCCTTTACATAATACACACTCCGTCTTCTCAGTGTGTATTCGTTTACATATTACACACTCCGTCCTCTCAGTGTGTATTCGTTTACATATTACACACTCCGTCCTCTCATCGTGTATTCGTTTACATATTACACACTCCGTCCTCTCAGTGTGTATTCCTTTACATATTACACACTTCGTCCTCTCATCGTGTATTCCTTTACATATTACACACTCCACCCTCTCATCGTATATTCCTTTACATAATACACACTCCGTCTTCTCAGTGTGTATTCGTTTACATATTACACACTCCGTCCTCTCAGTATGTATTCGTTTACATATTACACACTCCGTCCTCTCATCGTGTATTCGTTTACATATTACACACTCCACCTTCTCATCGTGTATTCGTTTACATATTACACACTCCGTCCTCTCATCGTGTATTCGTTTACATATTACACACTCCGTCCTCTCAGTGTGTATTCCTTTACATATTACACACCCCACCCTCTCATCGTGTATTCGTTTACATATTACACACTCCGTCCTCTCAGTGTGTATCTTACACACTCCACCCTCTCAGTGTGTATTCGTTTACATATTACACACTCCGTCCTCTCAGTGTGTATTCCTTTACATATTACACACTTCGTCCTCTCATTGTGTATTCGTTTACATATTACACACTCCGTCCTCTCAGTGTGTATTCCTTTACATATTACACACTCCGTCCTCTCATTGTGTATTCGTTTACATATTACACACTCCGTCCTCTCAGTGTGTATTCGTTTACATATTACACACTCCGTCCTCTCAGTGTGTATTCGTTTACATATTACACACTCCGTCCTCTCATCGTGTATTCGTTTACATATTACACACTCCGTCCTCTCATTGTGTATTCGTTTACATATTACACACTCCGTCCTCTCAGTGTGTATTCGTTTACATATTACACACTCCGTCCTCTCATCGTGTATTCGTTTACATATTACACACTCCACCCTCTCATTGTGTATTCGTTTACATATTACACACTCCGTCCTCTCAGTGTGTATTCGTTTACATATTACACACTCCGTCCTCTCATCGTGTATCCGTTTACATATTACACACTCCGTCCTCTCAGTGTGTATTCGTTTACATATTAAAAACTCCGTCCTCTCATTGTGTATTCGTTTACATATTACACACTCCGTCCTCTCATTGTGTATTCGTTTACATATTACACACTCCGTCCTCTCAGTGTGTATTCGTTTACATATTACACACTCTGTCCTCTCATCGTGTATTCGTTTACATATTACACACTCCGTCCTCTCAGTGTGTATTCGTTTACATATTACACACTCCGTCCTCTCATCGTGTATCCGTTTACATATTACACACTCCGTCCTCTCATCGTGTATTCGTTTACATATTACACACTCCGTCCTCTCATCGTGTATTCGTTTACATATTACACACTCCGTCCTCTCAGTGTGTATTCGTTTACATATTACACACTCCGTCCTCTCATTGTGTATTCGTTTACATATTACACACTCCGTCCTCTCATCGTGTATTCGTTTACATATTACACACTCCGTCCTCTCATCGTGTATTCGTTTACATATTACACACTCCGTCCTCTCAGTGTGTATTCGTTTACATATTACACACTCCACCCTCTCATTGTGTATTCGTTTACATATTACACACTCCGTCCTCTCAGTGTGTATTCCTTTACATATTACACACTCCGTCCTCTCATTGTGTATTCGTTTACATATTACACACTCCGTCCTCTCAGTGTGTATTCCTTTACATATTACACACTCCGTCCTCTCATTGTGTATTCGTTTACATATTACACACTCCGTCCTCTCAGTGTGTATTCGTTTACATATTACACACTCCGTCCTCTCATTGTGTATTCGTTTACATATTACACACTCCGTCCTCTCATCGTGTATTCGTTTACATATTACACACTCCGTCCTCTCATCGTGTATTCGTTTACATATTACACACTCCGTCCTCTCATGTGTATTCCTTTACATATTACACACCCTCTCATTGTGTATTCGTTTACATATTACAACTCCGTCCTCTCATGTGTATTCGTTTACATATTACACACTCCGTCCTCTCATTGTGTATTCGTTTACATATTACACACTCCGTCCTCTCATTGTGTATTCGTTTACATATTACACACTCCGTCCTCTCAGTGTGTATTCGTTTACATATTACACACTCCACCCTCTCATTGTGTATTCGTTTACATATTACACACTCCGTCCTCTCATCGTGTATTCGTTTACATATTACACACTCCGTCCTCTCAGTGTGTATTCGTTTACATATTACACACTCCACCCTCTCATCGTGTATTCGTTTACATATTACACACTCCGTCCTCTCATTGTGTATTCGTTTACATATTACACACTCCGTCCTCTCAGTGTGTATCCGTTTACATATTACACACTCCGTCCTCTCATTGTGTATCCGTTTACATATTACACACTCCGTCCTCTCATGTGTATTCGTTTACATATTACACACTCCGTCCTCTCAGTGTGTATTCGTTTACATATTACACACTCCGTCCTCTCATCGTGTATTCGTTTACATATTACACACTCCGTCCTCTCAGTGTGTATTCGTTTACATATTACACACTCCGTCCTCTCAGTGTGTATTCGTTTACATATTACACACTCCGTCCTCTCATTGTGTATTCGTTTACATATTACACACTCCGTCCTCTCATTGTGTATTCGTTTACATATTACACACTCCGTCCTCTCATCGTGTATTCGTTTACATATTACACACTCCGTCCTCTCATTGTGTATTCGTTTACATATTACACACTCCGTCCTCTCAGTGTGTATTCGTTTACATATTACACACTCCGTCCTCTCATTGTGTATTCGTTTACATATTACACACTCCGTCCTCTCATTGTGTATCCGTTTACATATTACACACTCCGTCCTCTCATTGTGTATTCGTTTACATATTACACACTCCGTCCTCTCAGTGTGTATTCCTTTACATATTACACACTCCACCCTCTCATTGTGTATTCGTTTACATATTACACACTCCGTCCTCTCAGTGTGTATTCCTTTACATATTACACACTTCGTCCTCTCATTGTGTATTCGTTTACATATTACACACTCCGTCCTCTCAGTGTGTATTTCTTTACATATTACACACTCCGTCCTCTCATTGTGTATTCGTTTACATATTACACACTCCGTCCTCTCAGTGTGTATTCGTTTACATATTACACACTCCGTCCTCTCAGTGTGTATTCGTTTACATATTACACAATCTGTCCTCTCATCGTGTATTCGTTTACATATTACACACTCCGTCCTCTGATTGTGTATTCGTTTACATATTACACACTCCGTCCTCTCATTGTGTATTCGTTTACATATTAAGAACTCCGTCCTCTCAATGTGTATTCGTTTACATATTACACACTCCGTCCTCTCATTGTGTATCCGTTTACATATTACACACTCCGTCCTCTCAGTGTGTATTCGTTTACATATTACACACTCCGTCCTCTCATCGTGTATTCGTTTACATTTTACACACTCCACCCTCACATTGTGTATTCGTTTACATATTACACACTCCACCCTCTCATCGTGTATTCCTTTACATATTACACACTCCGTCCTCTCAGTGTGTATTCGTTTACATATTACACACTCCACCCTCTCATCGTGTATCCGTTTACATATTACACACTCCACCCTCTAATTGTGTATTCGTTTACATATTACACACTCCGTCCTCTCAGTGTGTATCCGTTTACATATTACACACTCCGTCCTCTCAGTGTGTATCCGTTTACATATTACACACTCCGTCCTCTCAGTGTGTATTCGTTTACATATTACACACTCCGTCCTTTCAGTGTGTATTCCTTTACATATTACACACTCCACCCTCTCATCGTATATTCCTTTACATAATACACACTCCATCTTCTCAGTGTGTATTCGTTTACATATTACACACTCCGTCCTCTCAGTGTGTATTCGTTTACATATTACACACTCCGTCCTCTCATCGTGTATTCGTTTACATATTACACACTCCACCCTCTCATCGTGTATTCGTTTACATATTACACACTCCGTCCTCTCATCGTGTATCCGTTTACATATTACACATTTCGTCCTCTCAGTGTGTATTCGTTTACATATTACACACTCCGTCCTCTCATTGTGTATCCGTTTACATAGTACACACTCCGTCCTCTCATTGTGTATCCGTTTACATATTACACACTCCGTCCTCTCATCGTGTATTCGTTTACATATTACACAGTCCGTCCTCTCATCGTGTATTCGTTTACATATTACACACTCCACCCTCACATTGTGTATTCCTTTACATATTACACACTCCACCCTCTCATCGTATATTCGTTTACATATTACACACTCCACCCTCTCATTGTGTATTCGTTTACATATTACACACTCCGTCCTCTCATCGTGTATTCGTTTACATATTACACACTCCGTCCTCTCATCGTATATTCGTTTACATATTACACACTCCGTCCTCTCATCGTGTATTCGTTTACATATTACACACTCCGTCCTCTCAGTGTGTATTCGTTTACATATTACACACTATGTCCTCTCATCGTGTATTCGTTTACATATTACACACTCCGTCCTCTCAGTGTGTATTCGTTTACATATTACACACTCCGTCCTCTCATCGTGTATTCGTTTACATATTACACACTCCACCCTCTCATCGTGTATTCTTTTATATATTACACACTCCGTCCTCTCATCGTGTATCCGTTTACATATTACACATTTCGTCCTCTCAGTGTGTATTCGTTTACATATTACACACTCCGTCCTCTCATTGTGTATCCGTTTACATATTACACACTCCGTCCTCTCATTGTGTATCCGTTTACATATTACACACTCCGTCCTCTCATCGTGTATTCGTTTACATATTACACAGTCCGTCCTCTCATCGTGTATTCGTTTACATATTACATACTCCACCCTCACATTGTGTATTCCTTTACATATTACACACTCCACCCTCTCATCGTGTATTCGTTTACATATTACACACTCCACCCTCTCATTGTGTATTCGTTTACATATTACACACTCCGTCCTCACATCGTGTATTCGTTTACATATTACACACTCCGTCCTCTCATCGTATGTTCGTTTACATATTACACACTCCGTCCTCTCATCGTGTATTCGTTTACATATTACACACTCCGTCCTCTCATCGTGTATTCGTTTACATATTACACACTCCACCTTCTCATCGTGTATTCGTTTACATATTACACACTCCGTCCTCTCATCGTGTATTCGTTTACATATTACACACTCCGTCCTCTCAGTGTGTATTCCTTTACATATTACACACCCCACCCTCTCATCGTGTATTCGTTTACATATTACACACTCCGTCCTCTCAGTGTGTATCTTACACACTCCACCCTCTCAGTGTGTATTCGTTTACATATTACACACTCCGTCCTCTCAGTGTGTATTCCTTTACATATTACACACTCCGTCCTCTCATTGTGTATTCGTTTACATATTACACACTCCGTCCTCTCAGTGTGTATTCCTTTACATATTACACACTCCGTCCTCTCATTGTGTATTCTTTACATATTACACACTCCGTCCTCTCATTGTGTATTCGTTTACATATTACACACTCCGTCCTCTCAGTGTGTATTCGTTTACATATTACACACTCCGTCCTCTCATTGTGTATTCGTTTACATATTACACACTCCGTCCTCTCATTGTGTATTCGTTTACATATTACACACTCCGTCCTCTCAGTGTGTATTCGTTTACATATTACACACTCCGTCCTCTCATTGTGTATTCGTTTACATATTACACACTCCGTCCTCTCAGTGTGTATTCGTTTACATATTACACACTCTGTCCTCTCATCGTGTATTCGTTTACATTTTACACACTCCACCCTCACATTGTGTATTCGTTTACATATTACACACTCCGTCCTCTCAGTGTGTATTCGTTTACATATTACACACTCCGTCCTCTCATCGTGTATCCGTTTACATATTACACACTCCGTCCTCTCCGTGTGTATTCGTTTACATATTACACACTCCGTCCTCTCATTGTGTATCCGTTTACATATTACACACTCCGTCCTCTCATTGTGTATCCGTTTACATATTACACACTCCGTCCTCTCATCGTGTATTCGTTTACATATTACACACTCCGTCCTCTCATCGTGTATTCGTTTACATATTACACACTCCGTCCTCTCAGTGTGTATTCGTTTACATATTACACACTCCGTCCTCTCATCGTGTATTCGTTTACATATTACACACTCCGTCCTCTCAGTGTGTATTCGTTTACATATTACACACTCCGTCCTCTCATCGTGTATCCGTTTACATATTACACACTCCGTCCTCTCATTGTGTATTCGTTTACATATTACACACTCCACCCTCTCATTGTGTATTCGTTTACATATTACACACTCCGTCCTCTCAGTGTGTATTCCTTTACATATTACACACTCCGTCCTCTCATTGTGTATTCGTTTACATATTACACACTCCGTCCTCTCAGTGTGTATTCCTTTACATATTACACACTCCGTCCTCTCATTGTGTATTCGTTTACATATTACACACTCCGTCCTCTCAGTGTGTATTCGTTTACATATTACACACTCCGTCCTCTCATCGTGTATTCGTTTACATTTTACACACTCCACCCTCACATTGTGTATTCGTTTACATATTACACACTCCGTCCTCTCAGTGTGTATTCGTTTACATATTACACACTCCGTCCTCTCATCGTGTATTCGTTTACATATTACACACTCCGTCCTCTCAGTGTGTATTCGTTTACATATTACACACTCCGTCCTCTCATTGTGTATCCGTTTACATATTACACACTCCGTCCTCTCATCGTGTATTCGTTTACATATTACACACTCCGTCCTCTCATCGTGTATTCGTTTACATATTACACACTCCGTCCTCTCAGTGTGTATTCGTTTACATATTACACACTCCGTCCTCTCATTGTGTATTCGTTTACATATTACACACTCCGTCCTCTCAGTGTGTATTCGTTTACATATTACACACTCCGTCCTCTCATGTGTATTCGTTTACATATTACACACTCCGTCCTCTCATTGTGTATTCGTTTACATATTACACACTCCGTCCTCTCAGTGTGTATTCGTTTACATATTACACACTCCGTCCTCTCATGTGTATTCGTTTACATATTACACACTCCGTCCTCTCATTGTGTATTCGTTTACATATTACACACTCCGTCCTCTCATCGTGTATCCGTTTACATATTACACACTCCGTCCTCTCATCGTGTATTCGTTTACATATTACACACTCCGTCCTCTCATCGTGTATTCGTTTACATATTACACACTCCGTCCTCTCAGTGTGTATTCGTTTACATATTACACACTCCGTCCTCTCATTGTGTATCCGTTTACATATTACACACTCCGTCCTCTCATTGTGTATCCGTTTACATATTACACACTCCGTCCTCTCATCGTGTATTCGTTTACATATTACACACTCCGTCCTCTCAGTGTGTATTCCTTTACATATTACACACTCCACCCTCTCATTGTGTATTCGTTTACATATTACACACTCCGTCCTCTCAGTGTGTATTCCTTTACATATTACACACTTCGTCCTCTCATTGTGTATTCGTTTACATATTACACACTCCGTCCTCTCAGTGTGTATTTCTTTACATATTACACACTCCGTCCTCTCATTGTGTATTCGTTTACATATTACACACTCGGTCCTCTCAGTGTGTATTCGTTTACATATTACACACTCCGTCCTCTCAGTGTGTATTCGTTTACATATTACACAATCTGTCCTCTCATCGTGTATTCGTTTACATATTACACACTCCGTCCTCTGATTGTGTATTCGTTTACATATTACACACTCCGTCCTCTCAGTGTGTATTCCTTTACATATTACATACTCCGTCCTCTCATTGTGTATTCGTTTACATATTAAGAACTCCGTCCTCTCAATGTGTATTCGTTTACATATTACACACTCCGTCCTCTCATTGTGTATCCGTTTACATATTACACACTCCGTCCTCTCAGTGTGTATTCGTTTACATATTACACACTCCGTCCTCTCATCGTGTATTCGTTTACATTTTACACACTCCACCCTCACATTGTGTATTCGTTTACATATTACACACTCCACCCTCTCATCGTGTATTCCTTTACATATTACACACTCCGTCCTCTCAGTGTGTATTCGTTTACATATTACACACTCCACCCTCTCATCGTGTATCCGTTTACATATTACACACTCCACCCTCTAATTGTGTATTCGTTTACATATTACACACTCCGTCCTCTCAAAAAAGTGTGTATCCGTTTACATATTACACACTCCGTCCTCTCAGTGTGTATCCGTTTACATATTACACACTCCGTCCTCTCAGTGTGTATTCGTTTACATATTACACACTCCGTCCTTTCAGTGTGTATTCCTTTACATATTACACACTCCACCCTCTCATCGTATATTCCTTTACATAATACACACTCCATCTTCTCAGTGTGTATTCGTTTACATATTACACACTCCGTCCTCTCAGTGTGTATTCGTTTACATATTACACACTCCGTCCTCTCATCGTGTATTCGTTTACATATTACACACTCCACCCTCTCATCGTGTATTCGTTTACATATTACACACTCCGTCCTCTCATCGTGTATCCGTTTACATATTACACATTTCGTCCTCTCAGTGTGTATTCGTTTACATATTACACACTCCGTCCTCTCATTGTGTATCCGTTTACATATTACACACTCCGTCCTCTCATTGTGTATCCGTTTACATATTACACACTCCGTCCTCTCATCGTGTATTCGTTTACATATTACACAGTCCGTCCTCTCATCGTGTATTCGTTTACATATTACACACTCCACCCTCACATTGTGTATTCCTTTACATATTACACACTCCACCCTCTCATCGTATATTCGTTTACATATTACACACTCCACCCTCTCATTGTGTATTCGTTTACATATTACACACTCCGTCCTCTCATCGTGTATTCGTTTACATATTACACACTCCGTCCTCTCATCGTATATTCGTTTACATATTACACACTCCGTCCTCTCATCGTGTATTCGTTTACATATTACACACTCCGTCCTCTCAGTGTGTATTCGTTTACATATTACACACTATGTCCTCTCATCGTGTATTCGTTTACATATTACACACTCCGTCCTCTCAGTGTGTATTCGTTTACATATTACACACTCCGTCCTCTCATCGTGTATTCGTTTACATATTACACACTCCACCCTCTCATCGTGTATTCTTTTACATATTACACACTCCGTCCTCTCATCGTGTATCCGTTTACATATTACACACTCCGTCCTCTCAGTGTGTATTCGTTTACATATTACACACTCCGTCCTCTCATTGTGTATTCGTTTACATATTACACACTCCGTCCTCTCATTGTGTATCCGTTTACATATTACACACTCCGTCCTCTCATTGTGTATTCGTTTACATATTACACACTCCGTCCTCTCATCGTGTATTCGTTTACATATTACACAGTCCGTCCTCTCATCGTGTATTCGTTTACATATTACATACTCCACCCTCACATTGTGTATTCCTTTACATATTACACACTCCACCCTCTCATCGTGTATTCGTTTACATATTACACACTCCACCCTCTCATTGTGTATTCGTTTACATATTACACACTCCGTCCTCACATCGTGTATTCGTTTACATATTACACACTCCGTCCTCTCATCGTATGTTCGTTTACATATTACACACTCCGTCCTCTCATCGTGTATTCGTTTACATATTACACACTCCGTCCTCTCATCGTGTATTCGTTTACATATTACACACTCCACCTTCTCATCGTGTATTCGTTTACATATTACACACTCCGTCCTCTCATCGTGTATTCGTTTACATATTACACACTCCGTCCTCTCAGTGTGTATTCCTTTACATATTACACACCCCACCCTCTCATCGTGTATTCGTTTACATATTACACACTCCGTCCTCTCAGTGTGTATCTTACACACTCCACCCTCTCAGTGTGTATTCGTTTACATATTACACACTCCGTCCTCTCAGTGTGTATTCCTTTACATATTACACACTTCGTCCTCTCATTGTGTATTCGTTTACATATTACACACTCTGTCCTCTCAGTGTGTATTCCTTTACATATTACACACTCCGTCCTCTCATTGTGTATTCGTTTACATATTACACACTCCGTCCTCTCAGTGTGTATTCGTTTACATATTACACACTCCGTCCTCTCAGTGTGTATTCGTTTACATATTACACACTCTGTCCTCTCATCGTGTATTCGTTTACATATTACACACTCCGTCCTCTCATTGTGTATTCGTTTACATATTACACACTCCGTCCTCTCAGTGTGTATTCGTTTACATATTACACACTCTGTCCTCTCATCGTGTATTCGTTTACATTTTACACACTCCACCCTCACATTGTGTATTCGTTTACATATTACACACTCCGTCCTCTCAGTGTGTATTCGTTTACATATTACACATTCCGTCCTCTCATCGTGTATCCGTTTACATATTACACACTCCGTCCTCTCCGTGTGTATTCGTTTACATATTACACACTCCGTCCTCTCATTGTGTATCCGTTTACATATTACACACTCCGTCCTCTCATTGTGTATCCGTTTACATATTATACACTCCGTCCTCTCATCGTGTATTCGTTTACATATTACACACTCCGTCCTCTCATCGTGTATTCGTTTGCATATTACACACTCCGTCCTCTCAGTGTGTATTCGTTTACATATTACACACTCTGTCCTCTCATCGTGTATTCGTTTACATATTTCACACTCCGTCCTCTCAGTGTGTATTCGTTTACATATTACACACTCCGTCCTCTCATCGTGTATCCGTTTACATATTACACACTCCGTCCTCTCATCGTGTATTCGTTTACATATTACACACTCCGTCCTCTCATCGTGTATCCGTTTACATATTACACACTCCGTCCTCTCAGTGTGTATTCGTTTACATATTACACACTCCGTCCTCTCATTGTGTATCCGTTTACATATTACACACTCCGTCCTCTCATTGTGTATCCGTTTACATATTACACACTCCGTCCTCTCATCGTGTATTCGTTTACATATTACACACTCCGTCCTCTCAGTGTGTATTCCTTTACATATTACACACTCCACCCTCTCATTGTGTATTCGTTTACATATTACACACTCCGTCCTCTCAGTGTGTATTCCTTTACATATTACACACTTCGTCCTCTCATTGTGTATTCGTTTACATATTACACACTCCGTCCTCTCAGTGTGTATTTCTTTACATATTACACACTCCGTCCTCTCATTGTGTATTCGTTTACATATTACACACTCCGTCCTCTCAGTGTGTATTCGTTTACATATTACACACTCTGTCCTCTCATCGTGTATTCGTTTACATTTTACACACTCCACCCTCACATTGTGTATTCGTTTACATATTACACACTCCGTCCTCTCAGTGTGTATTCGTTTACATATTACACATTCCGTCCTCTCATCGTGTATCCGTTTACATATTACACACTCCGTCCTCTCCGTGTGTATTCGTTTACATATTACACACTCCGTCCTCTCATTGTGTATCCGTTTACATATTACACACTCCGTCCTCTCATTGTGTATCCGTTTACATATTATACACTCCGTCCTCTCATCGTGTATTCGTTTACATATTACACACTCCGTCCTCTCATCGTGTATTCGTTTGCATATTACACACTCCGTCCTCTCAGTGTGTATTCGTTTACATATTACACACTCTGTCCTCTCATCGTGTATTCGTTTACATATTTCACACTCCGTCCTCTCAGTGTGTATTCGTTTACATATTACACACTCCGTCCTCTCATCGTGTATCCGTTTACATATTACACACTCCGTCCTCTCATCGTGTATTCGTTTACATATTACACACTCCGTCCTCTCATCGTGTATCCGTTTACATATTACACACTCCGTCCTCTCAGTGTGTATTCGTTTACATATTACACACTCCGTCCTCTCATTGTGTATCCGTTTACATATTACACACTCCGTCCTCTCATTGTGTATTCGTTTACATATTACACACTCCGTCCTCTCATCGTGTATTCGTTTACATATTACACACTCCACCCTCTCATTGTGTATTCGTTTACATATTACACACTCCACCCTCTCATTGTGTATTCCTTTACATATTA
>JABXNX010000543.1:0-15958 GCA_014843695.1 Archivesica marissinica | reverse complement strand
TGTGTGGACTGTGTTGGAGTGTGTGGAGTGTGTGGAGTGTGTGGACTGTGTTGAAGTGTGTGGACTGTGTTGGAGTGTGTGGAGTGTGTGGACTGTGTTGGAGTGTGTGGAGTGTGTTGAGTGTGTGGAGTGTGTGGACTGTGTTGGAGTGTGTGGACTGTGTGAGTGTGTGGAGTGTGTGGACTGTGTTGGAGTGTGTGGACTGTGTTGGAGTGTGTGGACTGTGTGGAGTGTGTAGAGTGTGTTGGACTGTGTTGGAGTGTGTGGACTGTGTGGAGTGTATGGAGTGTGTGGACTGTGTTGGACTGTGTGGAGTGTGTGGACTGTGTGGAGTGTATGGAGTGTGTGGACTGTGGTTGGACTGTGTAGACTGTGTGGGAGTATGTGGACTGTGTTGGACTGTGTGGAGTGTGTGGACTGTGTTGGAGTGTGTGGACTGTGGTGGACTGTGTGGAGTGGTGTGGATGGTGGAGTGTGTGGACTGTGTGGAATGTGTGGGCTGTGTTGGAGTGTGTGGAGTGTGTGGAATGTGTGGACTGTATTAGAGTGTGTGGACTGTGTTGGAGTGTGTAGAGTGTGTGGACTGTGTTGGAGTGTGTGGAGTGTGTATAGTGTGTGGAGTGTGTGGACTGTGTTGGAGAGTGTGGAATGTGTGGACTGTATTAGAGTGTGTGGACTGTGTTGGAGTGTGTGGAGTGTGTGGACTGTGTTGGAGTGTGTGGAATGTGTGGACTGTGTTTGAGTGTGTGGAGTGTGTGGACTGTGTTGGAGTGTGTGGAGTGAGTGGACTGTGTGGAGTGGGTGGACTGTGTGGACTGTGTGGAGTGTATGGAGTGTGTGGAGTGTGTGGACTGTGTTGGAGTGTGTGGACTGTGTTGGAGTGTGTGGACTGTGTTGAGTGTGTTGAATGTGTGGACTGTGTGGACTGTGTGTAGTGGGGGAGTGTGTGGACTGTGGAGTGGGGAAGTGTGTGGAATGTATGTATTGGAGTGTGTGGACTGTGTTGGAGTGTGTGGACTGTGATGGAGTGTGTGGACTGTATTGGAGTGTGTGGACTGTGTTGGAGTGTGTGGAGTGTGTGGACTGTGTTGGAGTGTGTGGAGTGTGTGGACTGTGTAGAGTGTGTGGAGTGTGTGGACTGTGTTGGAGTGTGTGGACTGTGTTGAGTATGTGGAGTGTGTGGACTGTGTTGGAGTGTGTGGACTGTGTTGGAGTGTGTAGAGTGGGTGGACTGTGTGGAGTGTGTAGAGTGTGTTGGACTGTGTTGGAGGGTGTGGACTGTGTGGAGTGTATGGAGTGTGTGGACTGTGTTGGACTGTGTGGAGTGTGTGGAGTGTATGGAGTGTGTGGACTGTGTTGGAGTGTGTGGACTGTGTTGGAGTGTGTGGACTGTGGTGGACTGTGTGGAGTGTGTGGACTGTGTTGGAGTGTGTGGACTGTGTTGAGTGTGTGGAGTGTATGGAGTGTGTGGAGTGTGTGGACTGTGTTGGAGTGTGTGGACTGTGTTGGAGTGTGTGGACTGTGTTGAGTGTGTTGAGTGTGTGGAGTGTGTGGACTGTGTGTAGTGGGGGAGTATGTGGACTGTGTGGACTGTGTGGACTGTGGAGTGGGGAAGTGTGTGGAATGTTTGTAGTGGAGTGTGTGGACTGTGTTGGAGTGTGTGGAGGGAGTGTGTGGACTGTGTTGGAGTGTGTGGACTGTGTTGGAGTGTGTGGACTGTGTTGGAGTGTGTTGGAGTGTGTGGACTGTGTTGGAGTGTGTGGACTGTGTTGGAGTGTGTGGACTGTGTTGGAGTGTGTGGAGTGTGTAGAGTGTGTGGAGTGTGTGGACTGTGTTGGAGTGTGTGGACTGTGCTGAGTATGTGGAGTGTGTGGACTGTGTTGGAGTGTGTGGACTGTGTTGGAGTGTGTGGACTGTGTGGAGTGTGTAGAGTGTGTTGGACTGTGTTGGAGGGTGTGGACTGTGTGGAGTGTATGGAGTGTGTGGACTGTGTTGGACTGTGTGGAGTGTGTGGACTGTGTGGAGTGTATGGAGTGTGTGGACTGTGTTGGACTGTGTAGACTGTGTGGGAGTATGTGGACTGTGTTGGACTGTGTGGAGTGTGTGGACTGTGTTGGAGTGTGTGGACTGTGGTGGACTGTGTGGAGTGTGTGGACTGGGTGGAGTGTGTGGACTGTGTGGAATGTGTGGGCTGTGTTGGAGTGTGTGGAGTGTGTGGAATGTGTGGACTGTATTAGAGTGTGTGGACTGTGTTGGAGTGTGTAGAGTGTGTGGACTGTGTTGGAGTGTGTGGAGTGTGTATAGTGTGTGGAGTGTGTGGACTGTGTTGGAGAGTGTGGAATGTGTGGACTGTATTAGAGTGTGTGGACTGTGTTGGAGTGTGTGGAGTGTGTGGACTGTGTTGGAGTGTGTGGAATGTGTGGACTGTGTTTGAGTGTGTGGAGTGTGTGGACTGTGTTGGAGTGTGTGGAGTGAGTGGACTGTGTGGAGTGGGTGGACTGTGTGGACTGTGTGGAGTGTATGGAGTGTGTGGAGTGTGTGGACTGTGTTGGAGTGTGTGGACTGTGTTGGAGTGTGTGGACTGTGTTGAGTGTGTTGAATGTGTGGACTGTGTGGACTGTGTGTAGTGGGGGAGTGTGTGGACTGTGGAGTGGGGAAGTGTGTGGAATGTATGTATTGGAGTGTGTGGACTGTGTTGGAGTGTGTGGACTGTGATGGAGTGTGTGGACTGTATTGGAGTGTGTGGACTGTGTTGGAGTGTGTGGAGTGTGTGGACTGTGTTGGAGTGTGTGGAGTGTGTGGACTGTGTAGAGTGTGTGGAGTGTGTGGACTGTGTTGGAGTGTGTGGACTGTGTTGAGTATGTGGAGTGTGTGGACTGTGTTGGAGTGTGTGGACTGTGTTGGAGTGTGTAGAGTGGGTGGACTGTGTGGAGTGTGTAGAGTGTGTTGGACTGTGTTGGAGGGTGTGGACTGTGTGGAGTGTATGGAGTGTGTGGACTGTGTTGGACTGTGTGGAGTGTGTGGAGTGTATGGAGTGTGTGGACTGTGTTGGAGTGTGTGGACTGTGTTGGAGTGTGTGGACTGTGGTGGACTGTGTGGAGTGTGTGGACTGTGTTGGAGTGTGTGGACTGTGTTGAGTGTGTGGAGTGTATGGAGTGTGTGGAGTGTGTGGACTGTGTTGGAGTGTGTGGACTGTGTTGGAGTGTGTGGACTGTGTTGAGTGTGTTGAGTGTGTGGAGTGTGTGGACTGTGTGTAGTGGGGGAGTATGTGGACTGTGTGGACTGTGTGGACTGTGGAGTGGGGAAGTGTGTGGAATGTTTGTAGTGGAGTGTGTGGACTGTGTTGGAGTGTGTGGACTGTGATGGAGTGTGTGGACTGTGTTGGAGTGTGTGGAGTGTGTGGACTGTGTTGGAGTGTGTGGACTGTGTTGGAGTGTGTGGAGTGTGTGGAGTGTGTGGACTGTGTTGAAGTGTGTGGACTGTGTTGGAGTGTGTATAGTGTGTGGACTGTGTTGGAGTGTGTGGAGTGTGTAGAGTGTGTGGAGTGTGTGGACTGTGTTGGAGTGTGTGGACTGTGCTGAGTATGTGGAGTGTGTGGACTGTGTTGGAGTGTGTGGACTGTGTTGGAGTGTGTGGACTGTGTGGAGTGTGTAGAGTGTGTTGGACTGTGTTGGAGGGTGTGGACTGTGTGGAGTGTATGGAGTGTGTGGACTGTGTTGGACTGTGTGGAGTGTGTGGACTGTGTGGAGTGTATGGAGTGTGTGGACTGTGTTGGACTGTGTAGACTGTGTGGGAGTATGTGGACTGTGTTGGACTGTGTGGAGTGTGTGGACTGTGTTGGAGTGTGTGGACTGTGGTGGACTGTGTGGAGTGTGTGGACTGGGTGGAGTGTGTGGACTGTGTGGAATGTGTGGGCTGTGTTGGAGTGTGTGGAGTGTGTGGAATGTGTGGACTGTATTAGAGTGTGTGGACTGTGTTGGAGTGTGTAGAGTGTGTGGACTGTGTTGGAGTGTGTGGAGTGTGTATAGTGTGTGGAGTGTGTGGACTGTGTTGGAGAGTGTGGAATGTGTGGACTGTATTAGAGTGTGTGGACTGTGTTGGAGTGTGTGGAGTGTGTGGACTGTGTTGGAGTGTGTGGAATGTGTGGACTGTGTTTGAGTGTGTGGAGTGTGTGGACTGTGTTGGAGTGTGTGGAGTGAGTGGACTGTGTTGGAGTGGGTGGACTGTGTGGACTGTGTGGACTGTGTGGAGTGTATGGAGTGTGTGGAGTGTGTGGACTGTGTTGGAGTGTGTGGGAGTGTGTGGACTGTGTTGAGTCTGTGGAGTGTGTGGAGTGTATGGAGTGTGTGGACTGTGTTGGAGTGTGTGGACTGTGTTGGAGTGTGTGGACTGTGTTGAGTGTGATGAATGTGTGGACTGTGTGTAGTGGGGGAGTGTGTGGACTGTGGAGTGGGGAAGTGTGTGGAATGTATGTAGTGGAGTGTGTGGACTGTGTTGGAGTGTGTGGACTGTGATGGAGTGTGTGGACTGTATTGGAGTGTGTGGACTGTGTGGACTGTGTTGGAGTGTGTGGAGTGTGTGGACTGTGTAGAGTGTGTGGAGTGTGTGGACTGTGTTGAGTATGTGGAGTGTGTGGACTGTGTTGGAGTGTGTGGACTGTGTTGGAGTGTGTAGAGTGGGTGGACTGTGTGGAGTGTGTAGAGTGTGTTGGACTGTGTTGGAGGGTGTGGACTGTGTGGAGTGTATGGAGTGTGTGGACTGTGTTGGACTGTGTGGAGTGTGTGGAGTGTATGGAGTGTGTGGACTGTGTGGAGTGTGTGGACTGTGGAGTGGGGAAGTGTGTGGAATGTGTGTAGTGGAGTGTGTGGACTGTGTTGGAGTGTGTGGACTGTGTTGGAGTGTGTGGACTGTGATGGAGTGTGTGGACTGTATTGGAGTGTGTGGAGTGTGTGGAGTGTGTGGACTGTGTAGAGTGTGCGGATTGTGTTGGAGTGTGTGGACTGTGTTGAGTATGTGGAGTGTGTGGACTTTGTTGGAGTGTGTGGAGTGGGTGGACTGTGTGGAGTGTGTTGGACTGTGTTGGAGGGTGTGGACTGTGTGGAGTGTATGGAGTATGTGGACTGTGTTGGACTGTGTGGAGTGTATGGAGTGTGTGGACTGTGTTGGAGTGTGTGGACTGTGTTGGAGTGTGTGGACTGTGGTGGACTGTGTGGAGTGTGTGGACTTTGTGGAGTGTGTGGATGTGTGGGCTGTGTTGGAATGTGTGGAGTGTGTGGACTGTGTGTGTTGGAGTGTGTGGACTGTGTTGAGTGTGTGGAGTGTGTGGACTGTGTTGGAGTGTGTGGACTGTGTTGGAGTGTGTAGAGTGGGTGGACTGTGTGGAGTGTGTAGAGTGTGTTGGACTGTGTTGGAGGGTGTGGACTGTGTGGAGTGTATGGAGTGTGTGGACTGTGTTGACTGTGTGGAGTGTGTGGAGTGTATGGAGTGTGTGGACTGTGTTGGAGTGTGTGGACTGTGTTGGAGTGTGTGGACTGTGGTGGACTGTGTGGAGTGTGTGGACTGTGTTGGAGTGTGTGGACTGTGTTGAGTGTGTGGAGTGTATGGAGTGTGTGGAGTGTGTGGACTGTGTTGGAGTGTGTGGACTGTGTTGGAGTGTGTGGACTGTGTTGAGTGTGTTGAGTGTGTGGAGTGTGTGGACTGTGTGTAGTGGGGGAGTATGTGGACTGTGTGGACTGTGTGGACTGTGGAGTGGGGAAGTGTGTGGAATGTTTGTAGTGGAGTGTGTGGACTGTGTTGGAGTGTGTGGACTGTGATGGAGTGTGTGGACTGTGTTGGAGTGTGTGGAGTGTGTGGACTGTGTTGGAGTGTGTGGACTGTGTTGGAGTGTGTGGAGTGTGTGGAGTGTGTGGACTGTGTTGAAGTGTGTGGACTGTGTTGGAGTGTGTATAGTGTGTGGACTGTGTTGGAGTGTGTGGAGTGTGTAGAGTGTGTGGAGTGTGTGGACTGTGTTGGAGTGTGTGGACTGTGCTGAGTATGTGGAGTGTGTGGACTGTGTTGGAGTGTGTGGACTGTGTTGGAGTGTGTGGACTGTGTGGAGTGTGTAGAGTGTGTTGGACTGTGTTGGAGGGTGTGGACTGTGTGGAGTGTATGGAGTGTGTGGACTGTGTTGGACTGTGTGGAGTGTGTGGACTGTGTGGAGTGTATGGAGTGTGTGGACTGTGTTGGACTGTGTAGACTGTGTGGGAGTATGTGGACTGTGTTGGACTGTGTGGAGTGTGTGGACTGTGTTGGAGTGTGTGGACTGTGGTGGACTGTGTGGAGTGTGTGGACTGGGTGGAGTGTGTGGACTGTGTGGAATGTGTGGGCTGTGTTGGAGTGTGTGGAGTGTGTGGAATGTGTGGACTGTATTAGAGTGTGTGGACTGTGTTGGAGTGTGTAGAGTGTGTGGACTGTGTTGGAGTGTGTGGAGTGTGTATAGTGTGTGGAGTGTGTGGACTGTGTTGGAGAGTGTGGAATGTGTGGACTGTATTAGAGTGTGTGGACTGTGTTGGAGTGTGTGGAGTGTGTGGACTGTGTTGGAGTGTGTGGAATGTGTGGACTGTGTTTGAGTGTGTGGAGTGTGTGGACTGTGTTGGAGTGTGTGGAGTGAGTGGACTGTGTGGAGTGGGTGGACTGTGTGGACTGTGTGGAGTGTATGGAGTGTGTGGAGTGTGTGGACTGTGTTGGAGTGTGTGGACTGTGTTGGAGTGTGTGGACTGTGTTGAGTGTGTTGAATGTGTGGACTGTGTGGACTGTGTGTAGTGGGGGAGTGTGTGGACTGTGTTGGACTGTGTGGAGTGTGTGGACTGTGTGGAGTGTTGGAGTGTGTGGACTGTGTTGGACTGTGTGGACTGTGTGGGAGTGTGTGGATTGTGTGGAGTGTGTGGACTGTGTTGGAGTGTGTGGAGTGTGTGGACTGTGTAGAGTGTGTGGAGTGTGTGGACTGTGTTGGAGTGTGTGGACTGTGTTGAGTATGTGGAGTGTGTGGACTGTGTTGGAGTGTGTGGACTGTGTTGGAGTGTGTAGAGTGGGTGGACTGTGTGGAGTGTGTAGAGTGTGTTGGACTGTGTTGGAGGGTGTGGACTGTGTGGAGTGTATGGAGTGTGTGGACTGTGTTGGACTGTGTGGAGTGTGTGGAGTGTATGGAGTGTGTGGACTGTGTTGGAGTGTGTGGACTGTGTTGGAGTGTGTGGACTGTGGTGGACTGTGTGGAGTGTGTGGACTGTGTTGGAGTGTGTGGACTGTGTTGAGTTGTGGAGTGTGTGGAGTGTATGGAGTGTGTGGAGTGTGTGGACTGTGTTGGAGTGTGTGGACTGTGTTGGAGTGTGTGGACTGTGTTGAGTGTGTGAGTGGTGAGTGTGTGGACTGTGTGTAGTGGGGGAGTATGTGGACTGTGTGGACTGTGTGGACTGTGGAGTGGGGAAGTGTGTGGAATGTTTGTAGTGGAGTGTGTGGACTGTGTTGGAGTGTGTGGACTGTGATGGAGTGTGTGGACTGTGTTGGAGTGTGTGGAGTGTGTGGACTGTGTTGGAGTGTGTGGACTGTGTTGGAGTGTGTGGAGTGTGTGGAGTGTGTGGACTGTGTTGAAGTGTGTGGACTGTGTTGGAGTGTGTATAGTGTGTGGACTGTGTTGGAGTGTGTGGAGTGTGTAGAGTGTGTGGAGTGTGTGGACTGTGTTGGAGTGTGTGGACTGTGTTGAGTATGTGGAGTGTGTGGACTGTGTTGGAGTGTGTGGACTGTGTTGGAGTGTGTGGACTGTGTGGAGTGTGTGGAGTGTGTAGAGTGTGTTGGACTGTGTTGGAGGGTGTGGACTGTGTGGAGTGTATGGAGTGTGTGGACTGTGTTGGACTGTGTGGAGTGTGTGGACTGTGTGGAGTGTATGGAGTGTGTGGACTGTGTTGGACTGTGTAGACTGTGTGGGAGTATGTGGACTGTGTTGGACTGTGTGGAGTGTGTGGACTGTGTTGGAGTGTGTGGACTGTGGTGGACTGTGTGGAGTGTGTGGACTGGGTGGAGTGTGTGGACTGTGTGGAATGTGTGGGCTGTGTTGGAGTGTGTGGAGTGTGTGGAATGTGTGGACTGTATTAGAGTGTGTGGACTGTGTTGGAGTGTGTAGAGTGTGTGGACTGTGTTGGAGTGTGTGGAGTGTGTATAGTGTGTGGAGTGTGTGGACTGTGTTGGAGAGTGTGGAATGTGTGGACTGTATTAGAGTGTGTGGACTGTGTTGGAGTGTGTGGAGTGTGTGGACTGTGTTGGAGTGTGTGGAATGTGTGGACTGTGTTTGAGTGTGTGGAGTGTGTGGACTGTGTTGGAGTGTGTGGAGTGAGTGGACTGTGTTGGAGTGGGTGGACTGTGTGGACTGTGTGGACTGTGTGGAGTGTATGGAGTGTGTGGAGTGTGTGGACTGTGTTGGAGTGTGTGGGAGTGTGTGGACTGTGTTGAGTCTGTGGAGTGTGTGGAGTGTATGGAGTGTGTGGACTGTGTTGGAGTGTGTGGACTGTGTTGGAGTGTGTGGACTGTGTTGAGTGTGATGAATGTGTGGACTGTGTGTAGTGGGGGAGTGTGTGGACTGTGGAGTGGGGAAGTGTGTGGAATGTATGTAGTGGAGTGTGTGGACTGTGTTGGAGTGTGTGGACTGTGATGGAGTGTGTGGACTGTATTGGAGTGTGTGGACTGTGTGGACTGTGTTGGAGTGTGTGGAGTGTGTGGACTGTGTAGAGTGTGTGGAGTGTGTGGACTGTGTTGAGTATGTGGAGTGTGTGGACTGTGTTGGAGTGTGTGGACTGTGTTGGAGTGTGTAGAGTGGGTGGACTGTGTGGAGTGTGTAGAGTGTGTTGGACTGTGTTGGAGGGTGTGGACTGTGTGGAGTGTATGGAGTGTGTGGACTGTGTTGGACTGTGTGGAGTGTGTGGAGTGTATGGAGTTGGCTGTGTGGAGTGTGTGGACTGTGGAGTGGGGAAGTGTGTGGAATGTGTGTAGTGGAGTGTGTGGACTGTGTTGGAGTGTGTGGACTGTGTTGGAGTGTGTGGACTGTGATGGAGTGTGTGGACTGTATTGGAGTGTGTGGAGTGTGTGGAGTGTGTGGACTGTGTAGAGTGTGCGGATTGTGTTGGAGTGTGTGGACTGTGTTGAGTATGTGGAGTGTGTGGACTTTGTTGGAGTGTGTGGAGTGGGTGGACTGTGTGGAGTGTGTTGGACTGTGTTGGAGGGTGTGGACTGTGTGGAGTGTATGGAGTATGTGGACTGTGTTGGACTGTGTGGAGTGTATGGAGTGTGTGGACTGTGTTGGAGTGTGTGGACTGTGTTGGAGTGTGTGGACTGTGATGGAGTGTGTGGACTGTGTTGGAGTGTGTGGACTGTGTTGGAGTGTGTGGAGTGTGTGGACTGTGTTGGAGTGTGTGGAGTGTGTGGACTGTGTGGAGTGTGTGGAGTGTGTGGACTGTGTTGAGTGTGTGGAGTGTGTGGACTGTGTTGGAGTGTGTGGACTGTGTTGGAGTGTGTGGAGTGGGTGGACTGTGTGGAGTGTGTAGAGTGTGTTGGACTGTGTTGGAGGGTGTGGACTGTGTGGAGTGTATGGAGTGTGTGGACTGTGTTGGACTGTGTGGAGTGTGTGGAGTGTGTGGAGTGTGTGGACTGTGTTGGAGTGTGTGGACTGTGTTGGAGTGTGTGGACTGTGGTGGACTGTGTGGAGTGTGTGGACTGTGTTGGAGTGTGTGGACTGTGTTGAGTGTGTGGAGTGTATGGAGTGTGTGGAGTGTGTGGACTGTGTTGGAGTGTGTGGACTGTGTTGGAGTGTGTGGACTGTGTTGAGTGTGTTGAGTGTGTTGAGTGTGTGGAGTGTGTGGACTGTGTGTAGTGGGGGAGTATGTGGACTGTGTGGACTGTGTGGAGTGTGTGGAGTGGGGAAGTGTGTGGAATGTTTGTAGTGGAGTGTGTGGACTGTGTTGGAGTGTGTGGACTGTGATGGAGTGTGTGGACTGTGTTGGAGTGTGTGGAGTGTGTGGACTGTGTTGAGTGTGTGGACTGTGTTGGAGTGTGTGGAGTGTGTGGAGTGTGTGGACTGTGTTGAAGTGTGTGGACTGTGTAGTGTGTATAGTGTGTGGACTGTGTTGGAGTGTGTGGAGTGTGTAGAGTGTGTGGAGTGTGTGGACTGTGTTGGAGTGTGTGGACTGTGCTGAGTATGTGGAGTGTGTGGACTGTGTTGGAGTGTGTGGACTGTGTTGGAGTGTGTGGACTGTGTGGAGTGTGTAGAGTGTGTTGGACTGTGTTGGAGGGTGTGGACTGTGTGGAGTGTATGGAGTGTGTGGACTGTGTTGGACTGTGTGGAGTGTGTGGACTGTGTGGAGTGTATGGAGTGTGTGGACTGTGTTGGACTGTGTAGACTGTGTGGGAGTATGTGGACTGTGTTGGACTGTGTGGAGTGTGTGGACTGTGTTGGAGTGTGTGGACTGTGGTGGACTGTGTGGAGTGTGTGGACTGGGTGGAGTGTGTGGACTGTGTGGAATGTGTGGGCTGTGTTGGAGTGTGTGGAATGTGTGGACTGTATTAGAGTGTGTGGACTGTGTTGGAGTGTGTAGAGTGTGTGGACTGTGTTGGAGTGTGTGGAGTGTGTATAGTGTGTGGAGTGTGTGGACTGTGTTGGAGAGTGTGGAATGTGTGGACTGTATTAGAGTGTGTGGACTGTGTTGGAGTGTGTGGAGTGTGTGGACTGTGTTGGAGTGTGTGGAATGTGTGGACTGTGTTTGAGTGTGTGGAGTGTGTGGACTGTGTTGGAGTGTGTGGACTGTGTTGGAGTGTGTGGAGTGTGTGGACTGTGTTGGAGTGGGTGGACTGTGTGGACTGTGTGGGAGTGTATGGAGTGTGTGGAGTGTGTGGACTGTGTTGGAGTGTGTGGACTGTGTTGGAGTGTGTGGACTGTGTTGAGTGTGTTGAATGTGTGGACTGTGTGGATGTGTTAGTGGGGGAGTGTGTGGACTGTGGAGTGGGGAAGTGTGTGGAATGTATGTAGTGGAGTGTGTGGACTGTGTTGGAGTGTGTGGACTGTGATGGAGTGTGTGGACTGTATTGGAGTGTGTGGACTGTGTTGGAGTGTGTGGAGTGTGTGGACTGTGTTGGAGTGTGTGGAGTGTGTGGACTGTGTAGAGTGTGTGGAGTGTGTGGACTGTGTTGGAGTGTGTGGACTGTGTTGAGTATGTGGAGTGTGTGGACTGTGTTGGAGTGTGTGGACTGTGTTGGAGTGTGTAGAGTGGGTGGACTGTGTGGAGTGTGTAGAGTGTGTTGGACTGTGTTGGTGGTATATATGTAATATATGTTGGTATGGTATATATGTAATATATGTCTGTATGGTATATATGTAATATATGTCTTTATGGTATATATGTAATATATGTCGGTATGGTATATATGTAATATATGTATGTATGGTATATATGTAATATATGTTGGTATGGTATATATGTAATATATGTCTGTATGGTATATATGTAATATATGTCGGTATGGTATATATGTAATATATGTCTGTATGGTATATATGTAATATATGTCTGTATGGTATATATGGTGATGATACATTAGTTTGGTACTAAATTCATTTGTCGGAAATGATGTTATAATTCGGCTGATACTTAGCGATATGTAAATATTATGAAAAGGTAATGGACAGGTGTGTTTTATTAATGTTATAGGTACGCACGATTATACAAAGTGCTATGTAATCACTTTAACTATAGCATAATTTAAGTAGCTCCTAAGTAATACTGTGAAATTTCATAGAAGGGTACATATAATTGTTTGCTATGAACACCTGTTCCTGTTTACTGTCTTGTCAGTCTCCTGTAAGATTTACATGTTTGCTTGTTGACTTGTACCATGTTGTTTATGTCACCTATCAATATTTCTCTGTTCATTGGTAACAGATTGAGTGAATTTGTCATGTTCTGTACCAAAGATTGGTGTTGACATTTGCTATTTCATCTTTTCTAGTTCAGTGGACCCCTCAAAACCGGAACCCCTCTAATGCGGAATTCCCTCTAAACCGGACGATTTTCCAAGTCCCGATATTTGTCCTTCTTTAATCAACGTATAACAACCTCTATTACCGTTCTAAATAAATTTCTCTTTCCGAACATGAACATCGGACAAGAACCATGTGTGCACATATTAATTACCCCTGAAAACTGAATGCCCGGTGGCAAAAAATCCTGATCCAAATGACCTTGGTCACGCCTGAAATTTAACAACTTCCAATCAGTTAGAGTGGTGGAGTCTATGCTCGCGTATTCCTATGCTCGGCGTATTCCTATGTTCGGCGTATTCCTATGTTCGGCGTATTCCTATGTTCGGCGTATTCATATGTTCGGCGTATTCCTATGCTAGGCGTATTGCTATGCTTGGTGTATTCCTATGCTTGGTGTATTCCTATGCTCGGCGTATTGCTATGCTAGGTGTATTCCTATGCTTGGTGTATTCCTATGCTTGGTGTATTCCTATGCTCGGCGTATTGCTATGCTAGGTGTATTCCTATGCTCGGCGTATTGCTATGCTTGGTGTATTCCTATGCTCGTGTATTCCTATGCTCGGTATATTCCTATGCTCATGTATTCCTATGCTCGTGTATTCCTATGCTCATGTATTGCTATGCTCGTGTATTCCTATGCTCGTGTATTCCTATGCTCGTGTATTCCTATGCTCGGTATATTCCTATGCTCATGTATTCCTATGCTCGTGTATTCCTATGCTCATGTATTGCTATGCTCGTGTATTCCTATGCTCAGCGTATTCCTATGCTCGTGTATTCCTATGCTCGTGTATTCCTATGCTCGTGTATTCCTATGCTTGGCGTATTCCTATGCTCGGCGTATTCCTATGCTCGGCGTATTTGTCCATTTACATCCGTATTTATATAGTTCTAGGCTAATATCGGTAGCCTGATGCAACTGTCACTGGTCCAGCAGACGAATATAAACAATATAAACAAACAAATCATTGGGATAAATTGTTACGGTGTATAAGCAATTCAGGTAGCTAACCCGAAAAATAGTTTCTATACCATTTCTGATTAAGACCAATAATTGTTTTTATTCAATGATGTACTATATCAAAATAAGGTATTCAACAAGTTATGGTAGATAAATAAAAAAAATAACAAGTACGCCATGCATAGGTGCCCTGAAGTCTTGAGTTCCCCATATAAACGGGTGCTGACCCGACACCGTTGCGATAGCTATATTGAGCAGCAAGGTCAGGTGATGAAGCTAAAACTGTCAACAAGAGTTTTTTGAAAGTTGTTTTCACAACTTAAGAAAATAATAAGATACGGCTAGTGCAATTAACATTTTATACTGGTCATTATATGCGGGATGTACGCTGAGCATAGATTCCACCACTTTACACACATAATTGGTCAGCATATTTACTCCAATGTGTGCCTGACAGGCAGGTGTTGTTGTGAGAAGCATACAGGTGTGATAATCACTTGACATTATTTTATGCTGTTCTTTGTAAGGAATCGGAGGTTTGTTTTCATGTTGGAAGAATTAATTTTCATACAATCTTATTAAAGGGAAAACTATCATTATTTAATGTATACGGTTGACTATTCTTGATAATTACGGATCAAATACGAGACTGACGAGTCATTGTATACATGTACTTTGTAACAATTTTGAACTAATTTTGTTTTTAATATATGTTCTTCCACATTAAATTTTGTAAGAACTTCAGGAAACTACAAACATCTACGCTCTCGAACATCAAACCCTCATGACAACAAACCCTCATGACATCAAACCCTCATGACAACCCTCATGACATCAAACCCTCATGACATCAAACCCTCGTGACATCAAACCCTCATGACATCAAACTCACACGACATCAAACCCTCATGACACCAAACCCTCATGACATCAAACCCTCATGACAACAAACCCTCATGACATCAAACCCCCATGACATCAAACCCCCATGACACCAAACCCTCATGACACCAAACCCTCATGACATCAAACCCTCATGACATCAAACCCTCGTGACATCAAACCCTCATGACATCAAACCCCCATGACATCAAACCCTCGTGACATCAAACCCTCATGACATCAAACTCACACGACATCAAACCCTCATGACATCAAACCCCCATGACATCAAACCCCCATGACATCAAACTCACACGACAACAACCTCATGACACCAAACCCCCATGACATCAAACCCCATGACATCAAACCCTCATGACATCAAACCCCATGACATCAAACCCCCATGACATCAAACCCTCATGACATCAAACCCTCATGACATCAAACCCTCATGACATCAAACCCTCATGACATCAAACCCTCATGACATCAAACTCACACGACAAACCCTCATGACACCAAACCCCCATGACATCAAACCCCCATGACACCAAACCCTCATGACACCAAACCCTCATGACATCAAACCCTCATGACGATTTCCATATGATGAGATAAGCAAGTTATGAGTCAATTTATGAACTTTGTCCACTTATTTTCGGTAATTTACTAGTAAAAAATGGAAGTCATGATAGCACATTATCTTCACGTGGGAAAGGTCCGGAGTTCGTGCCCAGCTGCAGCGCAGCAGTTACGATTGTGTCCTTATGCAAAGCATTTAAATTTCACATTGCCTCTTCTCTCTCCCTCATGGAGATGGATTCCACCAGGAATGAGGTCTCGAGAGCGATTACTCTAATGTAAAAAAAAAAATTGTTTCACAATCGAGCTAAAATAAATGTGTATAATAACGTAGTAAAAATGGTAGTGATATTATCATTGTCTTGTGTCGTTCTCACGAAAATAAAGTCTACAATAAAGTTGCTCAGTGCTCACAAAAATAAAGTTTACAAGAAGGTTGCTCAGTGCTCACAAAAATAAAGTTTACAAGAAGGTTGCTCAGTGCTCACAAAAATAAAGTTTACAAGAAGGTTGCTCAGTGCTAACAAAAATAAAGTTTACAAGAAGGTTGCTCAGTGCTAACAAAAATAAAGTTTACAAGAAGGTTGCTCAGTGCTCACAAAAATAAAGTCTACAATAAAGTTGCTCAGTGCTCACAAAAATAAAGTCTACAATAAAGTTGCTCAGTGCTCACAAAAATAAAGTCTACAAGAAGGTTGCTCAGTGCTCACAAAAATAAAGTTTACAAGAAGGTTGCTCAGTGCTCACAAAAATAAAGTCTACAAGAAGGTTGCTCAGTGCTCACAAAAATAAAGTTTACAAGAAGGTTGCTCATTGCTCACGAAAATAAAGTCTACAATAAAGTTGCTCAGTGCTCACAAAAATAAAGTTTACAAGAAGGTTGCTCAGTGCTCACAAAAATAAAGTTTACAAGAAGGTTGCTCATTGCTCACGAAAATAAAGTCTACAAGAAGGTTGCTCAGTGCTCACGAAAATAAAGTTTACAAGAAGGTTGCTCAGTGCTCACAAAAATAAAGTCTACAAGAAGGTTGCTCAGTACTCACAAAAATAAAGTTTACAAGAAGGTTGCTCAGTGCTCACAAAAATAAAGTTTACAAGAAGGTTGCTCAGTGCTCACAAAAATAAAGTTTACAAGAAGGTTGCTCAGTGCTCACAAAAATAAAGTTTACAAGAAGGTTGCTCAGTGCTCACAAAATAAAGTCTACAAGAAGGTTGCTCAGTGCTCACAAAAATAAAGTTTACAAGAAGGTTGCTCAGTGCTCACAAAAATAAAGTTTACAAGAAGGTTGCTCAGTGCTAACAAAAATAAAGTTTACAAGAAGGTTGCTCAGTGCTAACAAAAATAAAGTTTACAAGAAGGTTGCTCAGTGCTCACAAAAATAAAGTCTACAATAAAGTTGCTCAGTGCTCACAAAAATAAAGTCTACAATAAAGTTGCTCAGTGCTCACAAAAATAAAGTCTACAAGAAGGT
>JABXNX010000262.1:5828-16861 GCA_014843695.1 Archivesica marissinica | reverse complement strand
CTTGCATTAGTACAATTTATGGTTATACACTGAATGTTTTAAACAATCACATTTAATGTCAAAGAATCTTGCATTAGTACAATTTATGGTTATACACTGAATGTTTTAAACAGTCACATTTAATGTCAAAGAATCTTGCATTAGTACAATTTATGGTTATACACTGAATGTTTTAAACAGTCACATTTAATGTCAAAGAATCTTGCATTAGTACAATTTATGGTTATACACTGAATGTTTTAAACAGTCACATTTAATGTCAAAGAATCTTGCATTTGTACAATTTAAGGTTATACACTGAATGTTTTAAACAATCACATTTAATGTCAAAGAATCTTGCATTAGTACAATTTATTTATGGTTATACACTGAATGTTTTAAACAATCACATTTAATGTCAAAGAATCTTGCATTAGTACAATTTAAGGTTATACACTGAATGTTTTAAACAATCACATTTAATGTCAAAGACTCTTGCATTAGTACAATTTAAGGTTATACACTGAATGTTTTAAACAATCACATTTAATGTCAAAGAATCTTGCATTAGTACAATTTATTTATGGTTATACACTGAATGTTTTAAACAATCACATTTAATGTCAAAGAATCTTGCATTAGTACAATTTATTTATGGTTATACACTGAATGTTTTAAACAATCACATTTAATGTCAAAGAATCTTGCATTAGTACAATTTATGGTTATACACTGAATGTTTTAAACAATCACATTTAATGTCAACGAATCTTGCATTAGTACAATTTAAGGTTATACACTGAATGTTTTAAACAGTCACATTTAATGTCAAAGAATCTTGCATTTGTACAATTTAAGGTTATACACTGAATGTTTTAAGCAATCACATTTAATCTCAAAGAATCTTGCATTAGTACAATTTAAGATTATACACTGAATGTTTTAAATAGTCACATTTAATGTCAAAGCATCTTGCATTTGGATTTATTCCTAAGTTGTGATTAAAAGGTTATCCTACAGTAGAAGTGCAAAGTGAGATCATCCATGGTATACCTCTACATAAATTGCTGGGCAGTCGCTATTATGACCTAAGCTGTTGATGTGACGTTAAGCCCCAGCAACAAAGAACTTAGATATAGTAGCAAGCTGTATAATACCTATTTTACAATGAGCACTGTAAAATTCAATCCTCAAGTTACCTAAACTATTACATTTATTTTCATTTTCTACATTTAATAATAAGTTACCAAATAATCCAGTTTCCTCTTGATAACATCTTCCACCTCAAGGAGTCTGACGATGGGCAGGGAAGTGCATGAACCAAGAATTCCTGTTCAGTCCCAGGAGATCTGTAACCGATCAGGACGTCTCCGAACCCGAAGAGACCTGCGTGGAAGAGCAGGGGTAGGATCTACCTCAGGGACAACCACCTCGAGGACAGGGACAACCACCTCGAGGACAGGGACAACCTCATCAGCCAGGATCAACTGAGGTTCCCCCAACAAACCTACATCCACAAACTGGTCGAGTAACACAGCTTGCTCTCCATGCACTCCGACAGGCCCCACCAGACCCGCATCATCAGTGATGACCACCCCATCGACAGCCTCCTCCCTACTACTCCTGAACACCCCCTGGAACTGATCAGCACCTGGAAATAGAAAAGACCTCTTTAAGTGGCAAGAAACATATAATTGAGTTTCATGACCATATATATTTAACCTTGCAGAACATTCATTGAATGTTTGAGGGACTACTCGACACATTGTTTGCTTCCATCCTTCAATGAACCTTGAACTCCTTAAATCGCTCACCATGGATCATGAAACCCATTAAATCCATTTGAATCACTATGTACAAGTTGTTGTACTACAACAGATTATATTTGGCCACAGTTGGATACTGAGAAAAACTATTGAGGTTTCATGTATGTTGATTTAGAGACCTAGTGGAAGTCGTGACAGCGCTGTGGTAGCGCGTTCGCTTCAGGTACAAAAGGCCCAGAGTTGGAGCTCCAATGGAGCCATTATGACAGTGCCCTTACAAGGTATTTAAATTCCACGTTGCCTCATCTCTCTCCCTCGTGCCAATGGATTCCATCAGGAATGAAGTCTCGAGAGTGATTAATATAAGTTGTGAGAACTTGTTTCGCAATCGAGCTAAAATAAATTTGTAGAAAACTAAAGAGATCTAGTATTTGATTACTGTGGCCCCATTTCAACAAGAGAATTCAATAGTGATACAGTCACGCTTCAATGAAAAACTGTTTTACTGTAACAATGGAAATTGTGTGTTATTTTGGCAATTAGATATGTCTATCAACCTTAACCTTGACATTATGTCATTGAACAATGTGTGAAATTGTGTTATTTTGGAATTAGATTTGTCCATCAAACTTGACCTTGACATTATGTCACTGAACAGTGTGTGGAATTATGTGTTATTTTGGCAATAAGATATGTCTATCAAACTTGACCTTGACATTATGTCAGTTTGTGTGTGAAATTGTGTGGTTATTATGCAATATGATACATCGATCAAACTTGACCGTGACATTATTAACTTGGATTAAGATTGGATGACAATTAATCCACTTAGAGAGTTCACTATGAGTGTTGGCCGCCACATGGGCATCTCACCATGTACAGTTCACTATGAGTGCAGACCGCCCCATGGGTATCTCAACATGCATGATTCACTACGAGTGCTGACCGCCCCATGGGCATCTCAACATGCATGGTTCACTATGAGTGCTGACCGCCCCATGGGCATCTCACCATACATGGTTCATTATGAGTGCTGACCGCCCCATGGGCATCTCACCATACATGGTTCATTATGAGTGCTGACCGCCCCATGGGCATCTCACCATACATGGTTCACTATGAGTGCTGACTGCCCCATGGGCATCTCACCATACATGGTTCATTACGAGTGCTGACCGCCCCATGGGCATCTCACCATGCATGGTTCACTATGAGTGCTGACCACCCCATGGGCATCTCACCATGCATGGCTCACTATGAGTGCTGACTGCCCCATGGGCATCTCACCATGCATGGCTCACTATGAGTGCTGACTGCCCCATGGGCATCTCACCATGCATGGTTCACTACGAGTGCTGACCGCCCCATGGGTGTCTCACCATACATGGTTCACTATGAGTGCAGACCGCCCAATTGGGTGTCTCGCCATGCACGGTTCACTACGAGTGCTGACTGCCCAATTGTGTGTCTCGCCATGCACCGTTCACTACGAGTGCTGACTGCCCATTTGGGTGTCTCGCCATGCACGCTTCACTACGAGTGCTGACTGCCCCATGGGTGTATCGCCATGCACGCTTCACTACAAGTGCTGACTGCCCCATGAGTGTCTCACCATGCATGGTTCACTACGAGTGTTGACTGCCCCATGGGTGTCTCGCCATGCACGCTTCACTACGAGTGCTGACTGCCCCATGGGTGTATCGCCATGCACGCTTCACTACAAGTGCTGACTGCCCCATGAGTGTATCGCCATGCACGGTTCACTACAAGTGCTGACTGCCCCATGGGTGTCTCGCCATGCACGCTTCACTACAAGTGCTGACTGCCCCATGAGTGTATCGCCATGCACGGTTCACTACAAGTGCTGACTGCCCCATAAATGCCTCGCCATGCACGGTTCACTACAAGTGCTGACCGCCCCATGGGTGTCTCGCTATGCACGGTTCACTACAAGTGCTCACTGCCCCATGAGTGTCTCACCATGCACGGTTCACTACAAGTGCTGACCGCCCCATGGGTGTCTCGCCATGCATGATTCACTACGAGTGCTGACTGCCCCATGGGTGTCTCGCCATGCACGCTTCACTACAAGTGCTGACTGCCCCACGAGTGTCTCACCATGCATGCTTCACTACAAGTGCTGACTGCCCCATGAGTGTCTCACCATGCACGCTTCACTACAAGTGCTGACTGCCCCATGAGTGTCTCACCATGCATGATTCACTACAAGTGCTGACTGCCCCATGATTGTCTCACCATGCATGATTCACTACAAGTGCTGACTGCCCCATGAGTGTCTCGCCATGCATGATTCACTACAAGTGCTGACTGCCCCATGGGTGTCTCGCCATGCACGCTTCACTACAAGTGCTGACTGCCCCATGAGCGTCTCACCATGCACGCTTCACTACAAGTGCTGACTGCCCCATGGGTGTCTCACCATGCATGGTTCACTACGAGTGCTGACCGCCCCATGGGTGTCTCACCATGCATGATTCACTACAAGTGCTGACAGCCCCATGGGTGTCTCACCATGCATGGTTCACTACGAGTGCTGACCGCCCCATGGGTGTCTCACCATGCACGCTTCACTACAAGTGCTGACTGCCCCATGAGTGTCTCACCATGCACGCTTCACTACAAGTGCTGACTGCCCCATGAGTGTCTCACCATGCACGCTTCACTACAAGTGCTGACTGCCCCATGAGTGTCTCACCATGCACGCTTCACTACAAGTGCTGACTGCCCCATGAGTGTCTCACCATGCACGCTTCACTACAAGTGCTGACTGCCCCATGGGTGTCTCACCATGCACGCTTCACTACGAGTGCTGACTGCCCCATGGGTGTCTCACCATGCACGCTTCACTACGAGTGCTGACCGCCTCACGGGTGTCTCACCATGCACGGTTCACTACAAGTGCTGACTGCCCCTTGGGTGTCTCGCCATGAGTGCTGACCGACTCCGAGTGATGTTTCACCGAAATATAAAATGTGCTTTATGCTTGTTCATGAATAGCCAAATGCTTGTATGCAAAGTTTCAAATCAATACATATGATGATCTTCCAGAAATAATCATTTCATGACATGAACAATTTCTGTTTTAGGCCAAAATTCAAGTTCAAAGTCACTGGTAGGTTGGGACTGACTGTGGGTGGGTGTAGAAAATTAGTCCTCAGATGACTTATGCTGCGAGGAAGCATCACATTGCGTGAGGGAATGACTTATGCTGTGAGGAAGCATCACATTGCATGAGGAAATGACTTATGCTGCGAGGAAGCATCAAATTGCGTGAGGGAATGACTTATGCTGCAAGGAAGCATCAAATTGCATGAGGAAATGACTTGTGCTGCAAGGAAGCATCAAATTGCGTGAGGAAATGACTTATGCTGCGAGGAAGCATCAAATTGTGTGAGGAAATGACTTATGCTGCGAGGAAGCATCAAATTGCATGAGGAAATGACTTATGCTGCGAGGAAGCATCAAATTGTGTGAGGAAATGACTTATGCTGCGAGGAAGCATCAAATTGCATGAGGAAATGACTTCTGCTGCGAGGAAGCATCAAATTGCATGAGGAAATGACTTATGCTGCGAGGAAGCATCAAATTGCATGAGGAAATGACTTATGCTGCGAGGAAGCATCAAATTGCATGAGGAAATGACTTATGCTGCGAGAAAACATCAAATTGTGTGAGGTAATGTATTTACACCATGAGAAAGCACCAAATTGTGTGAGGAAATGCCTTACACTGTGAGAAAGCACCAAATTGTGTGAGGAAATGCCTTACACTGTGAGAAAGCATCAAATTATGTGAGGAAATAATTATCTTACGCCGTGAGAAAGCATAACATTGTGTGAGGAAATGTCTTACGCCATGAGAAAGCATAAAATTGTGTGAGGATATGTCTTACGCCATGAGAAAGCATCAAATTGTGTGAGGAAATGTCTTACGCCATGAGAAAGCACCAAATTGTATGAGGAAATGTCTTACACCATGAGAAAGCATAAAATTGTGTGAGGAAATGTCTTACACCATGAGAAAGCATAAAATTGTGTGAGGAAATGTCTTACACCATGAGAATGCACCAAATTGTGTGAGGAAATGTCTTACACCATGAGAAAGCACCAAATTGTGTGAGGAAATGTCTTACACCATGAGAATGCACCAAATTGTGTGAGGAAATGTCTTACACCATGAGAAAGCACCAAATTGTGTGAGGAAATGTCTTACACCATGAGAAAGCATCAAATTGTGTGAAGAAATGTCTTACGCCATGAGAAAGCATCAAATTATGTGAGGAAATATCTTACGCCGTGAGAAAGCATCAAATTGTGTGAGGAAATATTTTACGTGGTGAGAAAGCATCAAATTGTATGAGAAAATGTCTTACGCCATGAGAAAATATCAAATTTTGTGAGGAAATATTTTACGCCATAAGAAAGCATCAAATTGTGTGAGGAAATGTATTACGCCGTGAGAAAGCACCAAATTGTATGAGGAAATGTCTTACGCCGTGAGAAAGCATAACATTGTGTGAGGAAATGTCTTACGCCGTGAGAAAGCGTAAAATTGTGTGAGGAAATGTCTTACGCCGTGAGAAAGCACCAAATTGTATGAGGAAATGTCTTACGCCGTGAGAAAGCACCAAATTGTGTGAGGAAATGTCTTACGCCGTGAGAAAGCATCAAATTGTGTGAGGAAATGTCTTACGCCGTGAGAAAGCATAACATTGTGTGAGGAAATGTCTTACGCCGTAAGAAAGCACCAAATTGTATGAGGAAATGTCTTACGCAGGAAAGCATAACATTGTGTGAGAAATGTCTTACGCCGTAAGAAAGCACCAAATTGTGTGAGGAAATGTCTTACGCCGTGAGAAAGCATCAAAATGTGTGAGGAAATAGTTTACGCCATAAGAAAGCATCAAATTGTATGAGGAAATGTCTTACGCAGTGTGCGACATTAACGGTGGCCCGCGGCTACGAAATAATGGCTCGGGCCACACAAAATGTTGCCAGTGTGGCCCGCCGGGCTATGTAAATAAAAAAGCTATTCCTCTTTTAAACAGCATTCAGCGAAATCGCTAAACCATTTGTTTACGGTAATATTTTATCCTAACACCGTTTCACGATTTACGCTGGGTGACTTCCGCCAAAGGCCCAAAAAAAAATCTTAGTCAAAATAGTAAAATGCTAAATAAATTAAAGTATGTACAAGGGGCAGTGCCCGGAAAAAAACGAAGCGCCAAATACCAGCAACTGCGGAGGAAGAAAAGGAAAAACGCAGGAAGTACGAAAATGAGGTATGTTTCGAGACTAAATCAACCATTTTACTAACTTGACTGATATTCGGATGTCTACTTATTTCGGATACAATACGTAAGTAGTAGAGCTTCAGTGAGTTGACCGTTTCAGTTCGTACACGAACATGTCATTGTGCTATTGAAATTATCACTTATGAACGTTTGATTATGGGATTGATGCATTTATCCTAGTATGCCACTGAATGTTTTCAATCATTTTGATTGAAATTGGACTTTTCTAAATTCTGTCCATAATTAAATTTCAAGCCTGTCATGGATCTACTATATGGCGTACCTGTGTGCACTCACCTGTCACCACTATATAGTCATACACTCTGAAAGCAGATACACTAACTCAGACTGATTCAATATCTACATCAGTAGCTTATTAAACTATTGTTTATTTTAGGTACGAGATCGCAACTTCCAGCAGTCTTGGACGATTGGGAGGGACTGGCTGGAGCATGATAAGGACAATATAATGCCAAGAAGGCCTGATTTCGCTAGAGACACAGGTCACACCACATCAAGGCAGCCTGCATCTACCCCGACCCCATCTGATACTGAAGATTGCCAGGATGTTCCGTGTGCAAGCGATATACCGACAACAGACATAGATGAAGATGATAGTGACGGCTCCTGTCTTGACTCCGATGAGGAGTACAGTGTCATCCTGATAAAATTGATGAAGTTCTCCCAAGAAAATTAAATAAAAGTTTAAAATAAACGTACAGATTTGTTTTGTAGTACATAGTAGGGTTTTTTTGTTTCGAAAACTTATTCTGAGAGTATATTTTAGTAAATTCTGGTGGGGCTATGAAGAAATGGCTTGGGCTATGACAAATTAAAAGTTCATAGCCCCATTGGCTATGGTTTTAAAAAGTTAATGTCACACACTGCTTACGCTGTGAGAAAGCGTAAAATTGTGTGAGGAAATGTCTTACGCCGTGAGAAAGCACCAAATTGTATGAGGAAATGTCTTACGCCGTGAGAAAGCATAAAATTGTGTGAGGAAATGTCTTACGCCATGAGAAATCACCAAATTGTGTGAGGAAATGTCTTGCACCATGAGAAAGCATCAAATTGTATGAGGAAATGTCTTACGCCATGAGAAAGCATCAAATTGTGTGAGGAAATGTCTTACGCCATGAGAAAACATCAAATTATGTGAGGAAATGTCTTACGTGGTGAGAAAGCACCAAATTGTATGAGGAAATGTCTTACGCCGTGAGAAAGCACCAAATTGTATGAGGAAATGTCTTACGCCGTGAGAAAGCACCAAATTGTGTGAGGAAATGTCTTAAACCATGAGAAAGCACCAAATTGTGTGAGGAAATGTCTTACTCCATGAGAAAACATCAAATTGTGTGAGGAAATGTCTTACTCCATGAGAAAACATCAAATTGTGTGAGGAAATGTCTTACTCCATGAGAAAGCACCAAATTGTGTGAGGCAATGTCTTACGCCATGAGAAAACATCAAATTGTGTGAGGAAATGTCTTACTCCATGAGAAAACATCAAATTGTGTGAGGAAATGTCTTAAACCATGAGAAAACATCAAATTGTATGAGGAAATGTCTTAAACCATGAGAAAGCACCAAATTGTGTGAGGAAATGTCTTACGCCATGAGAAAACATCAAATTGTGTGAGGAAATGTCTTACTCCATGAGAAAACATCAAATTGTGTGAGGAAATGTCTTAAACCATGAGAAAACATCAAATTGTATGAGGAAATGTCTTAAACCATGAGAAAGCACCAAATTGTGTGAGGAAATGTCTTACGCCATGAGAAAACATCAAATTGTGTGAGGAAATGTCTTACTCCATGAGAAAACATCAAATTGTGTGAGGAAATGTCTTAAACCATGAGAAAACATCAAATTGTATGAGGAAATGTCTTACTCCATGAGAAAACACCAAATTGTGTGAGGAAATGTCTTAAACCATGAGAAAACATCAAATTGTGTGAGGAAATGTCTTACTCCATGAGAAAACATCAAATTGTGTGAGGAAATGTCTTAAACCATGAGAAAACATCAAATTGTGTGAGGAAATGTCTTACTCCATGAGAAAGCATCAAATTGTGTGAGAAAATGTCTTACGCCATGAGGAAGCATCAAATTGTGTAAGATATGCCATGTATGGTATTACAGCAGATATCATTAAAATGGGAAAGTACCCATCGAAGATGCACTCTCTATATGCATATCTATTTATTATCTATGCTAAACAATTGTCAAATTGCATTTTAATCCATTGCATGCTGAGTAAATAAAATCACATTTGTAAACAACATGATCCAGATCAGCCGTGGTGCAACACCATGTCTGATCAAGATCTATGTTGTTTGCTATTCAGCCAAGTGTTTTAGCTCCACTGTCCGAATAGCAGACATCATAGGGCCTGATCAGACGGAAAGTGTTGTGCCGTCTGATCTGGCTCTATGCTGTTTGCAAAAATGATTTTATCTGACGCTAGCGTGTTAAAACAAAAATATTAAGGCTCAGGGCATTGAAATGAATCCTATTGGAATTTAGAACAATGTCCCATTCTCTGATCATGCATAATTATACATTTGAAATTATGATCAAGTGTCGAGGTTAAAACTCGATGAAAACAAATGTCAAGTGTTATAAAATCTTGTGCATTCCCAAAGTTGATATATCGGTTGTCGGATTAGCGCGCTCGCTTCTCACCAATGCGACCCGAGTTCGCTCCTCGGACAGGGAAGTATGTGAGATGGTACGATGGTCGCCAGATCGGACAGGTGGGTTTTCTACGGGTACTCCGGTTTCCTCCCACATGACCACATGTACGCTTACATCCGAGCCAACGAGAGTGATTAATATAAGTTGTTCAAACTTGCTTCGCAATCGTTGTAAAATAAATAAAGTATTAAAAAAAAAAGTTGATATAGCCCATTTCTATGCTAGCTGCCTTCACTAAGCAAATATTAGAATCATTGTGCTATAGAGAAAAATGTCATTACATGGTTATCTCCAGTGTGATGGTGTTGCATCATAGTGTAGTAAATCCTGCTATTAAAGGAAACATTTATTCTTTTAGATTCATGAACTAATCTTAAACATGGGAAACTTACCATCCACGCCATCGTCCTCAACGGTTGGCTGATCCATAACCTCCACAGGAACGTTTACCACGAGGTCGCTACCTGACTGGTCCACCACCACATCACCGTCAGGCTGGTCCATCACTACCACATCACTGTCAGGCTGGTCCACCACTACCACGTCACTGTCAGGCTGGTCCACCACTACCAAGTCGCTGCACGACTGGTCTCCCTCCTCTGCCTCGTCAACCCCTACAATGATATAAAACATCTCGTCACAATCTAGTCATATATACAAGATATATTCCTCATACCTTGGCCATTCACAATCATATGCAAGAATTGCGAGTGTTTTGTCTGCTCTCGGCAACATGTAAGCATGCCATTCACCATCATATGCAAGAATTGCGAGTGTTTGTCTGCTTTCGGCAACATGTAAGCATGCCATTCACAATCATTTGCATAAATTGCGAGTGTTTGTCTGCTCTCGGCAACATGTAAGCAATCAGAAATAGTTGTTTTATGTTCAATTATACTTGGTTAGCGTCACACTGTTTCAGAAAATGTTCCTTAGTTTATGGAAATTTATTTTAGTTTGATTGCGAAACAATTTCTTACAACTTATCATTGATTGACCGGTTTTTGATAACATAGGCATTGTTGCTCTGGAAAGTAGTCCCAAATATACATTATCTTTCAATTAATTCATTTCCATTTATCCATATCATTATAAAAAAATAATGACCATCAAAACAACAAAGCTGCCATTTAAAATATTGACATATTATCGATACCCTCTAAAATGAAGAGTATCATTGTATAGTTACTGTCCAAATGTAACCATGTAATTAATAAATAACAACATAGCTATGGGGTCATTCTGGATCTTTATTCAAATTGCTTTAATTGTCATG